>PITA01009712.1:47315-76000 GCA_004023965.1 Spilogale gracilis
AAATAAGCACCCCTAATGAATGGGTGAGGCCCCCCCCCCCCCCGCAACCTCTCTGTTCTATTCAAATCATCTCTAAAGTTTGAGCAGCTTTCTCAAGATCAGAGTTAGCTTTCGGATGGTCCAGAAATGACAAGGAATCCCAGATCTGATGCTCTTTTTAGTAATGGTATTTCCTTCAAAAGGCCCATGTTTCAATGCAAATTGACCATTTGAGATGTTAACTCAATATTACAATTTGTCTCCGAATGGGAGGCCCCAAAATGAACAAGATTCTGGTGCCTCTGATGCAGGCATGGGAAGTGGAGAAAGGAAGAAGAAAAGTGTAATACAGCAAGATAAAGATAGATATTAAGGATTTCACATATTAATTAACATGAATTTTACCCAGTTCTGAGAAAGATATCAAAACAAAATTCGTTTTGGCTTGCTTTTTATTTAAAGCTCTCACTTGTTCCTAGCTTGTGTATTATTCGATGTAGTCTGGAGCTGCCTCTTCAGGCCTGGAAGTGAGACTTCCACCAGCTCTTTGAGGGGAGGACTCCTCTCTCCCTTCCCTCCAAAGGCCTCCTCTGGTTAGTGGAGGGTGGGGACACTGATGCCAGGCATTTGACCTCCGAGCTGACCGTGCTCACACCAGCCCTAAGACCATGAGATGAATGAAATACTCATTTGCTTGGTGAGAAAACTGCTACTTAGAAAGTTGAAGTAGCTTGCCCATAGACTGAGCCTAAAGTCCACTGATTCTCTCGTACTCCATTCCACACATGTCACCACCGTCACCACCATCTGGGAAAGTGCTCCTCTCTACCGGCCACTGGGCTCATCCCTTGAATACACTCATGTATCACAACAAGCCTGGTATCAATGAGACAGGCCCTGCCCATGAGGCAGGCAGGTATTTTTATGCCTACTTTGTAGAAAGGAAAACTGAGTCTTGGAGAAAATTACTGTTTGGCGTAAAGCCACACCTCCAAAAAGTTGAAACCTAAGATTCCAACCTAAGAGTTTGTGGAACTGGAGTTTATTCTTTCCATTACCCTGTGATGCCTTGTTAGCTGTTATGTGACTGGCACGAATGTGTGATGCTGCGTCTGAGGGTCTGCAAGACCCAGAATCAATTCCTCTGATTGCTTACTGGGGAGTCCTAACCCCAGGCTGAGGAATGGCTACATGGCCAGCTCTTATCAGGGAGCATGTTCTGTCTCCTGGCCACAGTGATCAGCAAGGCTAGGCTTTATGGGCCTAAGGTCTGTGTAGTCTCACAGGACCCTGTCCTCAGAAAGGTTCCACCCTTCATTTACTGTGCAGTGGTCACCATCTTAAAATTCTTTTTTTTTTTTTTTTTAAGATTTTATCTATTTATTTGACAGAGAGAAACACAGCTAGAGAGGGAACCCAAGCAGGGGAAGCGCTAGAGGGAGAAGCAGGCTTCCCATCTAGCAGGGATCCCGATGCAGAGCTCGATTCCAGGACTCCAGGATCATGACCTGGGCCAAAGGCAGATGCCTAACAACTGAGCCACCCAGGCTCCCCACCATCTTGAAACTCCTAATAATTTTTTAACAAGGAGACTTGAACTTTCATTTGGCTTTGGGCCCCACCAATTGTGTATCTAGTTCTGGTAATTGGTCTAGGCCTGGACACCTAAGAAGGCTCAGTTTCAAAACTACACTGACGTCTCAATTCCTGAACTTTGCTGGACATTTTGGGAAAGCAGAGCCCTTTCTACTGAAGTGGTAAGCATGGAGTTTCTGGGGGCCAGCATGTGCAGTCTGCTTGAGAATGAAGCCAGAAGAAGGCAAAGCTGAATGACTTGATTAAATCACTGGAGTTTCTGGGTCTAATCAATTCCCCTATTATTTTTTTTGTCTGAGTAAGTTCTGGCTGGGTGTTTCTGCAACCCCAAATTTCCAGCTGGTACTGTTGCGGACTGGCTTCTCCAGGGCAGTACTGAGATAGGGCTTAGGGTACAGGATGTTTACTAGGATACATCTGTAAAGGGAGGGGGAGGAAGGAGGGCTGAGTAGAGTAAAAGGTTAAGCTTCTGCTGCTTGCAGGCCCAGCGAAGCCTCCGCCAACCTGGCAGTGAGCTGTGGCTGGAATATTGCCCTTGTCTGAGATATCCCGAGGTGGCCAGGCCTTCACACCCTGACTTGCTCCGTCCCATCATGGAGGTGCTCCAGGAAAGCTGTGGATTTGAGTGAGGCAGCTCTCTGCCACTGAGGCAGAGCCTGAAGGAGTCGAAGCCCAGGGTTTTCTGCTGACCTCATTCGCTGGAGCTGGGTAGCAAGTCTTTCTTTGGAGAGGCCAATATGCCCAGATCTGAGCTTCAGTTCTTCAAAAAGTAGAATCCAAGGCAAAGGTTTATATGCACTATTTTATAAAGGAATACAATCCTAGGGAAGCAGAAATTAGGGGAAGGGTGAGGCAAGAAAGGAAGGATAGCCGATAAGAAGGGATGTTACAGAGCTGGCCTCCATTTGTTCCTAATTTTGATTAGGACCTCCATCTGGTTGTGTCCCAGGACATTCTATCCTAGGGAAGGAAGGGCATCCAGAGATGACCCTGACCTTTGAACAGCAGGAAGGGACATTTAATGTCTCTGAAGTGGCTTAATAAGAGGTGCACATTCCAGTTGCTGGGAATAGTGAAAGGTAATGTTGAAACTCTCCTGCCCTTGAGCTCACCATCTAGCTGGGAAGAGGAAACACGTCCCCCAAATAAGCAGGTGGTAGAGGTGAAGAAGGAAGGCATGGTGCAGACTAATGGTGTCCACAAGGTGCAGCACAGCACTTCTGAAAAGCAATGGGTGTAAGAGAGTGGGGTAGTGGGCTATTTACTGAGAGGTGGGCCTAGGGCTGGACCTTTAGATTAGAACTTTTCTAACTGGAGAGATAAGGAGCAAAGTGGGGGAAGCCCAAGTGGAAGGGCAAAATAAACAAAGAGACTACATCTTGGAGTAGCAAATGGATGAGGGGGGAAGGGGCTGAAGGTTTACCAGAGAGCTAGGAAAGCGGTTCTGAGAAAAAGAACAAAAAGAGAAAAAGGGGGGAGGGGGCTAGTGGAGACTGGTATCACCGGATGCACAAAGTCAGTATTATTTTAGGACCATGAAGTGAAATTTTCTTCAGAAGGTATCTTCTTCCTCATTCTCTGGTACCAGTGGTGTGGAGGTGCCAAGTGCATATTCTATGTTATGTCTATACGTGGTTTATGGAACTTATCGCCATGTAGATTTTGGAAATGTTTAACTTCAGCATAGTTAACAATGACCACATATCTCTTTTCCTGGAACCATAAAATCCCTCTTGAAACAATTAAAATTATAATTGGCTGAAAATCTCTTATTCGGCTTGTCAAGGTTTAAGGAAAGGAAGCACACATTAGAAACTTGTCCAGTCTTGCCAGCCAGCTGTGGGACAACTGAAGAGATATTCCAATCATCACTTTAATTTGTTTCTTCATGTGTGTTCATTCATCATATTTCTCAAGTGCTCAAATGTAGTAATTGTTTTGGATAAAACACATAAAAATGGGATCCGTTCCTTATTCAGAAAATGGGGAGTTATTGATTCCAGACCTGGCCTTCTGATTTCCGCCAGAAAGTGCACACCTGGGTTGAGTCTTTTCTGATAGTTAATGTGTATGGAGAAGTTAAAGGAGATGCTTTCCAGAATGATTTCTTTTTCTTTCCAGTACTCACTGTGGGGGCTTACACATCTTCATTTGAGATGATCCTGAGAGTTTGCAGAAACCCTGATGCGTTGACAGATGGCGTTGGGAAACTGAATATCAGAGTGTTCAAAGGACCCCTCAGATAGTCATGGTGTTGGGGGAGCTTAAGGTTAAATTCTAGGATCCTAAGTTCACTCCTCAAACAAATTCCAAGTGAGACTTGTTTCCTTTGCCACAGAATAAACAGATGGTTAGGGCACCTCTGCTCTCTAGTATTCACAGCTGTAGAGGATGGAAGGCTGAATAGCTCATGTGACTCCATTCTCCGATATGGCCCTAAGCACCTGGTCATTATTTGTTTACTATTTGTTTAAGGAACAAAGAAATGGGCTCACCACTCCCAGGCAGTGAAAAAAGGCATTCCCTTCCTATATTCATAAAGCTCTGGAGGCCTTGCCCCTTCAGAGAGCTATCAAATCCCAGGTTTGAAGGGCCCCCCAGTAAGTCATCAGAGGCTGTGTCCTTGTTTCATAAGTCACTTTCCTGAGGCAGGGTCAATATTATTATTCCCAGTTTGCACATTTTACACAGTAGATCAATTTTCAATTCCCAACAACTGAACTTCCCCAATTTTTGTATGATGAAACTTAACTGCAATCATATGGGCATAGAGAATATGCATACCCACCAGAGCATTGTTTGATTTCAGGAAGAAATTTTATTTCACCTTAAAATATGGTCTATAGGAACCTAATTGTGAAAAAAAATGCAGTATGTGTGGGCGTTTTTTGCATATTTAGATATGGAAGGATGTGAGCAGTCTCCAGATAATATAATTTTCATCCAGCCCAATACTGAGCACAATGAAGAAAACGCAACTTTTGCAGTGTGATTTATACATGCTTATATACCCTATTTTTTAGTCTATATGAAATGCAGACATTTATAGTTCTATAACCAGAGGAATAAAATTTGAATGTGTAGTAAAACGAGAAATGTATTTTAAATGGGCTTTAGAAACAGAACGGAGGAAGTCATCAGGAGGCCACAGTCACTAATGTCATTGGTTATTTTGCTAGATGGCCACTCAGATGGAGGCCTGGCAGGCACAGGATTGAATTTGGGCTGATGGGCAGTGGGAGATGGAGTGATGGCTTCCTGGAAGCGATTGAGATACAGCAACACAGTAATCCGGGCTGGCCATAAAGCAGCCATAAAGCCCAGATGAGAAATTCCTTCTGCCCATGTAATGCATCCTTATTTTTTTACTTTAAAAAGAAGAACTATTTTATGATTTGGCATAGATCATTGACTCTGGTGCTTTTCCATTCCATCTCCCAGCTGTGTTCTGTGTCAAATTTAAAAAAAAAATAACCATTATTTCCACAAACTACTGGAAGACTGAGTGGCCATTTGCCCATCGGCACCTATCACTTCCAGTATAACTCCCTTGGACATGCATTATAGAAGCCACTTACCTGCCCCAAGTGATGTATGGGAAAGAGGGAGCATTAAGGAATGTTTCTTGTTGTGATGGGCAGCTCATGTTGTTGACTCTCCTGCAGCTCTTCCTCTTTATCCTAACCAAACTCCGCAGACCAGTTGGAAACCTGTGTCACGTAATTGGAGTGAAGATAAATCTGTTCTCCCTCCAACCCCTGTTGCAAGGATGTCGTGTGACCCAAGCTACACCAATCAGAGTCCTCCTCAGGACTTTTCCATTAACACTTTAAGGGAAGACTGGTTCATTCCAATAATATTAGTAAGCTGGGGGGATATGGGCTTAGTGTTGCTGGCAGCCATTTTTATTAAGTACATGGAGAAAAACATCCTAAAGACTGAAGCCAACCCAAGCTAAGTTCAGAAATGGAGAGAAACCAAACTCATTACTCAACTTAAATCTCTAAATTCAGCCATGCTTAATTCAGTAATAATCCTCCTTTTAAGTTTTGTGAATTAATGAACTTCCTTTTTTGTTTAAAGTAGCTTTAGTTGAGTTACTTCTATTACTTGCCACCTAAAAAGGTCCTAATACACTCTACGTTTATAAGGAGGCTGCATTTTGCCTGTATTTACCAGCCTTCTTTGTAGCCTGGGTTAGGGCCATGTGACCAGTTCTTGCTAATAAACTGTGAGCAGAAGTGATCAAATGTTGAGACATTCCAGAGATGTGTGCATCATCCAGCTCTCTCCTCCATTTTTTGCAGAGATGAAGAGGCCGTATCTATCAGATAGTATGGTTAGAAGATGATGGAACCTACGTCAACGCAGGTCCCTCACCACATAGACAGAGCCCCCTACTAGCCTTTGCTGTGTTAAGCCACTAAGATTTCAAGAATAATTTGTTGCAGGTACCTAAGAGCTTGGGATAGAAGTTAAGCTCAGCTCTAAGGAACAAGTAAGAAATTTTTATTTCTCTTTGTTCTCCTGAGTTTGTGGCTAAGATTCATGTCTACCAATTAGGTTTTTGTAATGCTTCTTCATAGCATTAAAAGTAGAGGAAGGGGATGTCAAAGAAGACAAAAACAAAACAAAACAAACACCAAGAATAGGGTGATGATGATCACAGGAAGCCTCTTCAGTTTTGTGCCTAGAGAGAGGTAGAGATTTCAGTCTCAAAGGACCATTCACTGCATCCAACTGTGACTCACACGCTCTACCTGTGTTATTTCATTCCATTTTTACCAACAAGCAATGAGATGATATGATGGTTGTTTTATTGACAAGGAAACTGAATTCCAGAGAGATTAAGTAGAGCCACAGATTCCTGGCTAGAAAGGGTCAGCTTTGAACCCTATCTGTCCAGCTGCACAATCTAACCCAAATTATTGTTATTACTATTAATAGTAGTACAAATATTACTTACAGATAATCCTTTCCAGATGCACTTAAAATACCAGTGTCTCTCAGACACCTTTCAACATAGAGAAAGCAAGATCCACCCATATCTGGTCTGTGTCCTCGGGTTCAACTACATCAGCGCTTTAGGAGCAAAATGCCTGCCTCCCAGTCTCCTGGTCCCCTCAGTCCCCTATCCCTGACTTTTTATGTCCTTTGTCTGGCCACCTTTGGAATGTACCAGTCTGTTTTTTCAATATCCAGTCCAAAGCTGTCCTTCTTAGCTTAATCAATTTTGTTCTTGGGCACACAGCCAACCCAGGTCCCATAATTCCTCATTCCCAGTTCCTCATATTCTCTAAGCTATTTTTCTTTGCTTTGACAAATTTCCTATACTGATAGTCCCCATTTTTAACTAATTTATCAGCCAACATCCCCCCTTCAACCTAACCTACAAGTTTCTTAATCTAGATCCAACTGTTTTCCCTGTACTCACGAAAGACTGCCCATCATTCTTTACTCTTTGCAACATTAGCATTCTCAAAAAATATTTTTAAGTGATCACCTTCTAGGTTTCTAGTAAAATAGGATTTAAATTTCAATTCACAGTAATTTGGTAAAGGAGATTATTTCTTCTCAAACTCTAACTTAGCTTCAATTAGTGTCTCTTACTCTAAATCTCCATGCATTTATACCAAATATATATTGGTATCCAGAGTGTAGAACATGAAATTATAAAGAAACTCACTGGTCATTATAGGATTCCCCCAAACTAAACACCAAACCTAGGAGTATATCCGCAAGTTTAAAGAGTCAGCGGGCCTCCAAAAATATAGAATCAGGCAAAACTACCCACTGCTTCATTACCATAAATTAAAAGAAAAACAAAACAAACCCTTGGAGAAGAATGTGCAACTTTCCCAAAGGGAAATCTGGGGAGGAGACCAGGATTAATTCTCTAAATTTCCATGAAAGGACACCAGTGATCATGAGCTGTCAGGGTGTGCATGCAGTCACATGTAAGTAATATCATTGTGCTACAGCAAAATTAGGACTCCTTATGGCCTCTCACTTAGATCAGCATTTATGAAGACTCAGACTGCAGATTATGAGACAAAATCTGGCCCTTTTCCCACCAGTGACTGAAATAATGCATAAAAGCCCATTTAGTACATCTCTGCGAATATCACAATGTCATGAGTTCTTCCCTGAGACAGTAAATTCTATAAGCATTAATGGGTTTTATTCAACAAACATCCATTTTGTAGACAGACAATTTTGCCACGGACACCTGCCAATTCATAGTCTAAAAAGAAATCACTGAGATTAGAGAGTTGTCATTTTAAAAATGAAGGTGTCTCATTATCTTTACTTATATTCTTTTTACTGCTCCAAACTATTGATCCAGAAGACCTCTTAAGCTTTTTTGGGGAAAAAATTGTTTTCTGGTCAAAATCAAACACTCTACATTGCCAAGTAACAATGGGTTGATTTTGGCATTAAATTCTCATTGATTTTATTGAAATAGTAAAGTAGGCAGAAGTTCCTGCCATCTGGACTGAAGCATATATCCTAGCTTTGGAAGGTTTCATGAGAGATTGGGTGGGAGGAAGGGACCTGGGTTCTAGTTCCTTTGTGGCTTGCTGCTATCCAGCCTCTTACCAAGTCATCATACCACTTTGGGCTTCTGGTTTTCTCAACTGTTGTTTCTTGTCCTCTAGAATGATCTTCCTTCTTCAAGAGAATAGGATATTAATTGTCCTCCCTGCTCTGCTTTCTTCCTATGTCTCTATCAAGTAAATTGTTCAGCCTTCAAATCCCAGCTCAAACGTCATCTCTTCTTTGGTTCTCATTAGGTTTAGGGCACCTCTCAAATTTATATTTTACTTTATCAAGAGGACACTTTTATGCCATAATAAATACTATGGTAGGAGAAATAGGGCCCTTCAAAGATGCCCATGTTCTAATCCCCAGAACTTGTGTATATGTGAATTTACACGGCAAAAGGAACTTTGCAGATATAATTAAGTTAAGGATTTAAAGACAGGGAGATTATCTTGGATTATTTAGGTGGGGCCAATGTAATTATACGAGAATTTTTTTGTTTAATACAAGGAGAGAGAGAATACAGGCAGGGGAGGGGCAGAGGAAAGAAGGAGAAGCAGGCTCCCTCTAACCATGGAGCCTGATTCTGGGCTCAATCCAAGAACTCTGGGATGATGACCTGAGCCAAAGGCAGACCCCTAACCCAGGTGCCTCTTACCAGGGTTTTTATATGAGGGATGCAAGAGGATCAAAATTAGAAAAAGATATGACAGGGGTGCCTGGGTGGCTCAGTCATTAAGCGTTTGCCTTCGGCTCAGGTCATGATCTCAGGGTCCCTGAATTGAGCCCCGCATCGGGCTCCCTGCTCAGTGGGAGGCCTGCTTTTCCCTCTCTCACTCCCCCTGCTTGTGTTCCCTCTATAGCTGTGTTTCTCTCTGTCAAATAAATAAATAAAATCTTTAAAAAATAGAGAGAAGAAAAAAAGAAAAAGATGTGATATTGTAATGATGCAATTCAAAGATGGAGGAAGAGGCCATGAATGTCAGCCTGCAGAAACTGGGAAAGATTAAAAAAAAAAAAGAGAGAGAGAAAGAAAAAGAAAAAGAAAAAGATTCTCCTCTGAAGCTTCTGGGAGGAATATAGCTCTGTCAACACCTTAATTTTAGACTTCTGACCTCCAGAACTGGAGGACAATAACTCTGTATTGTGTTAAGTTCCTGAGTTTGCTGTCAGTTGTTACAGCAGCAATCAAAGACCAACACAAATACTATGATATATGATACAACACACCAATATTATAGCTGTTTATGTAACTGACTGTCTTCTTGCTAGCCAATGAACTTCTTGAGGGCAAGGACCATATATTTTTATCTTTATATTCTCAGTTCTTAGAAGAGTCCTTGGTACATAGTAGATCCTCAAAAGATATTCACTGAAAGCCTGAATAGATGGCTAAATCTTGTTTTACAAAGAAACTGTCAGACTTTAGCGGATAAATGCCATGCTCAAGGCTTCACAATAATAAGAATGTTGTCCAAATGCTGCACTTTCTCTGGGATGTGTTTCTTTTTGCGACTTGCATATTCACTGAGAATGCCACATCGGAAAGCTTGTAGCATTGTTATCCCCATCACTTCACAGGAAACCACACTACACAAATCTAGATTCTTAGGTAGGGGGTGGTTTTTATTTATTTATTTTAGGCATAATTCTTGAGATTCCATAGGGGTAAAAAACATTCAAACATTGGCAGAGTGCATGATATTATACAGTTTTACTTGGAGCTCTTTCAATGATTCAATTTAATGCTAAGTAGTCCAGATTTTGAGTAGTAAAAATATTATGTGCACTTCATCTGTTTGTTTAAAATGGGCTCTCTAAACAAAGCCTACACTTCGCTGGAAGTTACCAGTGTCAGTGGGTGTGAATGCGTGTATTTACCCATCACAGACTGGAGAGAGTTTGTGTGGGGAAGAGGGAGGCAGGAAACCCTCCCCCCCATCCCTTCCAGTGTCAAGGTGCGGCTTAACTCCCACTGGCTCCGTATTATGGCCCTATATGGGCCATGGCAAGAATAAGAGCACATTTCTGAGTACCCGTCCTTGGAAGCAAGCACAAACGTGACTGCCATTTACACTGCAGATGGTCTGGGTTGTCTCAATCTTTGTGTGAACAGCTGCTTGTTGTCCTCTCACGGTTGTAGGAGAGTTTGTTCTGTTGTTTGGCAAGTTCCTGCGCCCAAAATTTATTCCTATTTGAAAAGGAGAGGAGTTGGCTTAATGTCATCTTATAAGAAGAGTTCAACTATTTTAGCACAAGTTTCACTGAGAAAATTCTACAGACGCCCATTAATTCCAATGGTTAGGTCCTGACATGACTATAGAAAGAACTTACTATTTTAGATATTCAGCTTCTGTTTTTCATCAGAAAATACATATTTAAAATTTCACTTATATTTGCAGCTAGAAAATCTTTAGGACCCTTCAATCTGCAAGTATTTTTTTGAATGCCTAGTCTTCAGTGGTAAGATGAAAGAGGAGTAGGGATGCCTGGGTGGCTCAGTTGGTTAAGCGACTGCCTTCGGCTCAGGTCATGATCCCGGAGATCTGGGATCGAGTCCCACATCGGGCTCCCTGCTTGGCGGGAAGCCTGCTTCTCCCTCTCTCGCTCCCCCTGCTTGTGTTCCCTCTCTGGCTGTGTTTCTCACTGTCAAATAAATAAAATCTTTAAAAAAAAGAAAGAAAGAAAGAAAGAAAGAAAGAAAGAAAGAAAGAAAGAAAGAAAGAAAGAAAGAGGAGTAAAATGTGCTATGTCCCCACAATTGAACTTTCAGCCTCGCAGAGAAGATAGCTCCTCACTCCTACCAGTGAAAAATTTGTGTACAAGGCACATGTATTACATAACATTACTGAAAAGATGTACCAAAGATGTTAAGTAATTTTGGGAACAAAAAATAATACTTCTCCTCCAGCCCTGGCATAACCATTTTCATTTGTATATTTGCCATATGTGGCCATGCACAAGAAAGAAATATGCAAAAACTGTGTTTCAGCTTTGCCATGATCTCCCCACGGTTTTTCCTTTCTTCCTCCTGTGGTGTGGGAAGGTGGTACACAGTATGTTTGGAAGTTTATGAATGAACTTTTATAATTTTAGCACTGTAACAGTTAAGAAAGTAATTCTCATGTCCTCCCGCACCCATGGCCTTGTCATTTATATTTCAGCTCAGATGCTGTCTCATTGGAGAGATTTTCTTGACAATACCATCCAATACACCTCTCTAACCTGTCATGATCACATTATACTGTTTAATCTTCTTCACAGCCCTTATTTCAAGATGAAATTCCTTTTCCTCATTTATGTGTTTGCTTGAGTGTTGTCATGTAGCCCACACAGGAAAAGAAATGATGTCAGAGCAGAAAGTTTATCTGCTTTCACAGCTTTATACTCCAAGTGCCGATACCACTTAGCATGGAGCAGGACCCCCTTTGACACTTGAGACTGAGTCCATGAAATACAAACTATCAGTCTTTGGTCTAATTCATAATTAATATTACTCAGGAAAAAGAACAGAAAACAAAATTGACAATAACTAAAACTTGCACACAGTCAAATTTATTATACATGAAAAACTGACTAAAGAATCAATCTTGGTAACATGGAAAATTCAAAAATTGATCTGAGAAAAAAAAGCACTTGGTTAAAACAACTGACACACAAAAAACAGACAATGGTTAAAACTGCATAAGAAAAAATTTGCCCTTGACTAAAAAGTGACAGAAGAACCAAATTTTCAAAACAAAAATTATATCTATAAAATTTGACCCTGGACAACTAGACTTGGTGGAAGTAAAAGTCATAAAGGAAAACTCATAATAGAAGAATATATAATAGGTAACATTTGATATGTTTGGGGGGAAAAAACCCCTGATGGATAAATCAAATCTTCATCATAAAATTCATGAGAAAAATTGATTTTGAGAAAAATAATTTAGTGACATGAAAATGAAAAAATGGAAACTGAATTGTTTATATAGAAAAATTGATCAAATAATGCAATTGGCTTAATGTAGTTTGAATCAAAAAGTTTCTTCTTGGTAATGGTAAAATAATCTGATTAAAGTGATTGTTTATAAATATGGAGTCGATATATTCTGATGGTCAAAATGGTGGGATAACAACTTTCTACAATCTGCCCATATATACAGCAATATAAATAATAACCCACCAAATTGTGAATCATAAATAGTCATAAAATAGGCCAGTATACAATGTGCTGAGAATGAAAAAAAGTCGTTATAAATTGTCAGGGGAGTCTCCTCAAAAAGCAGGGCAGCCACTAACCAGATGGACAGGCTTGGGAAAATCACTCAGCTCATCTAGGTCTTAGACATACTCAACAAGAAGTTGAGCTACAAATTTAGATTGAAGTCAACAACAGAGTGCTAAGAGAAGTGTGGGCTACTGAGAATGGGAACAGAAATACTAACAGGATATCATGGGCTCACTTTTAGGGGCTATCTGTACTCAGAGGACAAGAAGATGACAAAACACTGGAAAAAAATGCAGAGAGGGGTGCCTGGGTGGCTCAGTGGGTTAAAGCCTCTGCCTTTGGCTCAGGTCATGGTCTCAGAGTCCTGGGATTGAGCCCCATATCGGGCTCTCTGTTCAGCAGGGAGCCTGCTTCCCCCTCTCTCTCTGCCTGCCTCTCTGCCTACCTGTGATCTAAATCTCTGTTAAATAAATAAATAAAATCTAAAAAAAAAAAAAAAGAAAGAGAAAAAGCAAATCAATAAGACAATAGAAGAGTGTAATGGAAGAGGGCCTGAGCATATTCTAAAGGAGACAATCAAATGCTATGGGGAGATAATGTCAAGGAAAAAAGGAAGCTCTTAAATTTGTCTAGAAGGCCAACTTTAAAATGGAGACTTCGTGTTGGGACATCATAGGAGGCAGCCATCACTGAGAATAAGAGAATGCTGGGAGGCTGAAGGTGAGGCCTCTTGGTCAGAGCTTTTTAGTTTCTTGGTGACTGTACCTGAACTTGCGCAAGCATATGCAATAATGTAAATTCATTGGCTCACTTATTCAAACTGCAGGTGGGGTCATAGGTGTGGTAGCTTCAGATATGACTGTAACCAGGGACTGGAATACTGTGAGAACCCTTTCCCTATTCCATCTCTGCTTCTCTGTAGGTTTTGGCTTCATTTTCTCCTACTGCTTTTTATACTTGGCAGAGGAAATTGTGGCTGATATCTCTTACACCTCAGCTTTGCCACAGAAAAAGTTGCCTTAATTCCAATGTTAAAAAACCCAGGGCAGGGGCTTAGTTAGTTAATCATCCAACTCTTGATTTTGGCTCAGGTCATGATCTGGGGGTTGTGAGATTGAGCCTCATGACAGGCACCGGGCTGAGCATGGAGCCTGCTTGAGAGTCTCTCCCTCCCTTTCCCGCTGCCCCGACACCCCCCACTTCACATGCTCCCTCTCTCTCTTAAAAAAAATCTAAGGGTAGGACTGGCGCATCATTACTATCAATGAAGCAGACCATTAAGAAGGCACAAGAGGACAAGACCGTTTCCAAAAGAGGGGAGATTACTGGTTCTGAAAATACTGATGAAGAGGTTTGGATGAATAAACAATATGTCCACTCTAAGCAGTTAGGGAATACAAATGTTTTCAAGATTAAGCAAAAGAACATGTCTAAAAACAGAAAGGAACAGATGAAGTTAAGAAGGAAAAGAGGTGGGCGCCTGGGTGGCTCAGTTGGTTGAGCGACTGCCTTTAGGCTCAGGTCATGATCCCGGAGACCTGGGATCGAGTCCCACATCGGGATCCCTGCTCGCGGGAAAGCCTGCTTCTCCCTCTATCACTCCCCCTGCTTGTGTTCCCTCTCTGGCTGTGTTTCTCTCTGTCAAATAAATAAAATCTTAAAAAAAAAAAAAAACAAGAAGAAGGAAAAGAGGTAATAATAAAGGAAAGAAGATGGAAGAAGGTGAGAAGTCCAAAGCTTCAGTACTTTCTTGATTTCTCTAATCTCTCACTCTACTAGTTGGTGATCCCACTTACCAGTTCTCCTGTTTCACTTGGAGTCCAGAGTTTATCTTCCCACCTTTGATCCAGCCCTTAGTTCAGGCTTCTCTTTCTGTGATGACTCTGCACATCTGGGAAATGCCGAAAGCCTTGGACTCTGACTCCTCCCCCGTAGGGGACTGAGAAGGCTAGGCAACAGACAGCTGGTTCTCTTGAGTCACAAGCAAAGATGGAGAATTCAACTCTTACAAAGAAGGAGAATGGAAACCTTTGTTGTAGACAAACTGGCAGAAATAAATGGATACATTTCTGCAAAGACAGATTTAGGAAAGGAAAGAAGCAGGTTATGGTAAAGGAAGGGGTGAGTGGGGTATTTTGGGAGGAGCATCCTCAATTTCTTGAGAAAAGTAGAAGTCAAGGCCTTCTACTGCTAGGAAGGATGGAAAGGTAGGGGCAGAAAGAGTGTATTAGTTTCCTAGGGCTGTTGCAACAAATCACTACAAACCAGGCAGCTTAAAACAACATAAATCTATTCTCTCACAGTTCTGGAGGCCAGAAGTCTGAAATTAAAGTGTCATTAGAGCTGCATTTCCTCTGAGGACTCCAGAGAGAATCCATCTTCACTCTTCCCAGCTTGTGGTGGCTGCTGGCCTTCCTTACTGGCTGCACTATCCCAACCTCTGCCTCTGCCTTCCTATGGCCTTCTGCATGTTGGTCACAGCACCTCCTGTCTCATTCATCATTGGTTCTAGGGCCCATCCAGATAATCCAGGATGATCTCATCTCAAAATCCTTAATTTCATTTCACCCTTTCCCCAAATAAGGTAACATTCATGGACTTGGGGATTAGAAGGGTGTGTATCTTTTTTAGGACCACCATGTAACCCATTATAAGGGAAGAAAATAGAAGTCTGGATTAGCTGACATAGAAAAGCAGGCTTGGAGCATGGGATAGGGGAATAAATGTGATTACTGAAAAGAGATGATGGCCAAGTCAGAGTTGGACACATGAATTTTTCATAGGCCGAGCCTGCATGATTTTCCAGCAGCTTTTGGCAGCCTGGAAGCAGGAGCTGAGCAAGCAGACAGCAGAGGTAACTCAGAATGCTGTGTTTATAGGTGGACTTATAGGAGAGTTAAGGAGATGAAAGATCTGCTTTTTCCTACTTCCAGCTATGGAATATGAGCTGTCTTGTTTATTTAAGCGAAATAATACATGTCAATTCATCTTGTAAATTGTAAAGCATTGAACAAAATAAGGAGGTATAATTTTTATGTGTTTCCCTCACTCCTCCCTATACCTTATTCTTACGTCCCAGGTATATTCTTACTATCCAACTTTGTATTCATTCTTACCCCTCCAAATCCCCCCCAAATAAAACTTCAAACAAAATATCTATTTCAGTAAACCCAAACATTTTCCCTCATGAGTGATGCCTGCGATAAGCATAGACTAAATACAATAACCACTGATAAATACTCCCAGCCTCTCCTGGCTCTCCAAAACCCTGGTGGCAGAGTATCAGTCTGTATCACAAGGTTATAAAAAAAAATGTTAGAGAATTTTCATTTGTTGTTGGGACCAGAGATAGTTCAAAAACCAAGCCTGTAGGTCATATTTCTAGGGTGACGCTCAATAGTTCCACCTCATCCTGGAAGGTTTGCTGGGGAAGCGAAAAAGCACTGGCTGCTAGAGCTGTGATTTTTAAAGTTCATTTTTCCTCTTTATCTTTTTCTGCCTTTTAAAAAACAGTAGCAGAGCTCTCTCCTCAAACAAAAATTTATATTGAACAGATGAGATTTGGGAGGGGAACTCAGCACCTCTCCCAGCCAGCTTCCCCAGCACCCTGGTGTCTTTCTCCACAGGCCTCTCCTGTCCTGCCCCCTCAGCACCTCTAAGAAATAATTTCTGAGCAGCTGCACTGGATAAGCAGAGAGTAGGCTTAACAGTGCAGAGGACAGAAGCAGCCTTCCGGTCCAGAGGACTTCAATGTCTTGTCCGTGGAGAGTCTGACTCAAACTGAGCCCCCATAAATTAACTTTATTACTTAAGTAGTAGAATCACCAAATACTTACACTGTAAGAGGCTTTAGTTAACATCCAGGCCAATTCTGTCCTTTTTGGTCAGTTCTGGGAACTGTTCAAGTTCAAGTTCAACTGCTCCTTCCAACAAGACATATAACTTATTTCTTTTTTCTGTGAACCTTTGTAAGAACACCATTAAAAAAATATCTGATGTAGAAGTTTCCAGGATAAATGGTACTATTTTCATTAGTGTTGACATCTTACCATTCTTGAGAATGCTTACAAGCCCAATTAAGGTCTCTGAAGAAAGGATAAGTATCAAGCCAGGCTCCATCTCACACTAATGGCCTCATCTCCATCAAGCTACTTTCTGAAGAACATCCTCTTCTCCTTCCCCTCCTCCCCCTTCAACACTTTTTATCTTTACTAAACTTTTTTCCTCTAATCTGAGGATATATTTTTTTCCTTTAAACCTATTTATTTCTTAGCCATCTGACATGCCCAAGATAGCACAACCCTCGCAAGATCTGTTTTTACTGCACTACAATTGGCAATTCTCCCTGCTTGAATAAACTTGTGCACATTAAAAGTTTTAATAGAGGAGTGAGGATTGCAAGTAGGTGTTAATAGGGCGGGCCTCAAAAATGAGCCAAGTACAAAGGTATTTGGCAGAAGAAAAATTTCACTAACTTGAAATTGCAGCTAAACAGCCAATGGAATTAGATTCAAATGCATTTATTTGAGACAGGCATTCAGTAAAGTCCCTTAATACAAGTCAAGAAATACTTATTTAGTACCTCCTATGTGAATAAAATTGTGCCAAACTCAGTTATGGGAATGGGGGCAGCGGGGGAGTGGAGGTGGTGAGGCAGGGATGGGAATACTATGATAAGTCAATTTCTTTTTTTAAAGAAATGACCACATAACTGGAAGGATTAGTCAATGAACTATAATGTAACACAAAGAAGTTATTTAAGATAGATTTTGAATAGTGAGAAATGGATCATCTGAATGTAAAGAAGGGTGGCTATCAGTGTGTCCGTGAGAGTGAAAAAAAGTAGAAGGTATTCCAGGCATGTTGCAAAGGGTATATATACATAGGTAGCTAGATAGACACAGATATAGATATATAGAGATACACTTATGGATATAATCTTAAACTGGCTGCAAGGAGTGAGGGAGAAAGACGAATCAGATCGTGTCATGGTTGAAAGCTTGTGTTAGAGAGAAAATAGAACATCATTATCAGTAAAAGGTGACAAGATAGCTACGAAGTTCTGCTTTGGATGGGGAAAGTTTAGGTGCTAGAAGATCAATGCAGGTATCGATAATCAAGAAATTGGAAGAATAGGGTCTTGAGTTTGTCCTAAGAGAAAACTTAGCTCAAATCATCTCCATACAGTGACTCACAAGGAATAAGAAGAGATCCTCAAAAACAAAGCAAAACAAACAAAAACAAGGATAAAAACAGAAAGGGAAAAGGGATAAAACACTGTGGAAAGAAAAAGTTTTAGAAAAAAACACAGAAGTACCCCAAATCTGTGAAGGGGATGAGGAAGATGAGGACTGAGATCTTACTGGGGCTGGTAATTAGCAGGCTACTAGGGACTTTAATGAGAGCTGTTTCAAGAGAATGGTGGGTTTTCCTTACCTCAATTCCCCTGTTTATTTATAACAGCTGCTATTTATAACTCAAGTTTACAGTGGCTTTGACTTGATCTTATGGCTTCTGTCTCTGCAGCTTTTCAGTTTCTTCTGCTGATTGCTTCCTTATTTTGCCAAAATGTTCCACTTTGAATACCCTGCTCCCCCAAATTGAATTCACTAGAATTCATCTTGGTTATGTGCAGGCCTCACAATTTGTTGCTCATCCTATGGACTAGTGCCCTCAGGTCAAGTGCCTCTTCTGATCCAACTGTGTGTAACTAGGGAAATGGCACCCATCACCAGTGTAGGGCTGTCCCTTCAGGAAGAGATGGGATGAGGTTGGCACCAGAAGTGACATCTCTAGATTTTTATGTCTATAATATAACACGCTATTATAAAGTGTAAGGATTCAAACTCTAATTTGCTCCTGGAATTTTAAATAGCACCTATCAGGGAAGAAAAGTTCTCTTTATCCCAGCATCTAATTAGTTCATAGGTCAATATTAATAAGATTTGCTTAGCAGTTTAAACTTTTAAATGCCTTTGTAAAATGCTATTCTAAGAGGGTTCAGAGACAGAAGAATGTGTATAAACATACTCTACAAAGGCAAATACTTTATAGCTTTATTTTATGCAAATGAATTAATGAAAAGGTATATGATGACTTCGTCTAAACAATGTCCCATGATTGTCAGTTATGGGTGCTTCACAAAACAATACAATCTATCAACTTCCTTATCTCTGTAGCTTTAACAGCTCATTTAGCATTTTTGCAGGTGAGCAACAGACATTATTGGCTTGAAGGTCAAAAAATTCTATAGTTGTCACTATAGAGTTGCTATTCGGTCATAAGGATCCCCGTCCCTTTGTCTGGACTTGGTGCCCTAGAGGTGGCTGGCGGTGGAAGTGGGAGGAGGTCCCAGGGCCGCACAGAACAAATCAATCCAATTCAAACATACTCGGTTGTCTGAGATCCACAGCAGCATTGAGAAAATGGAGATGCCATGGGTTAGTTGAGGTCATACCATTGCCTATGGGCACAGCTGGAGCTGGACAAAAATCCCCACCTCCATGGCCTCAGCCCAGTAAGGTCTCTTTCCTGTGCTCCATTATTGAATAAGGAAGGTGTTTAGAAGATGGAGCAGGAGGAGTGAAAGGAAAGAAATATTTTAACTTCTGATCCCCGCAGTCTTCTTCATGAGTCACCACTCTCCAGCTAATTTTTAAAGCCAGAAACATTCCCCTTTTCTCCACATATCCACCAACAATATGCAATAAATCACTAAGTTCTGTCAGCTGACCTCCAAAGTATGTCTGGAATACATTCTCTTTTTGCAGTCTTCACCACCTTCATCCAAGTCACCGTTATCTCTTACTTCCACTACCGCGAAAGCTTCCCAACTGGTCTCCCTACGTCAGCATTAGCCTCCGACAGTCCATACTCAAGAGACTGGCCACAGTAATGGTTTTCAACAAAAATTATGTCTCATTTTCCCCCTATGTTAAATTCCTTACTGGCTTCTAGTTTCATTTAGACAAAATCTAAACACTGTTCTCAGGCTCTGCATGGCATCTTGGCAACTCCACCAAGATCACTCACTCTCCCCCTCATTGACAACTCCAGGCACACCAGCCTTCTGACAATTCTTAGGATGTGCCAAGCTCGTCCTGCCTTGCGACCATCATGCAGCCTCTCCCATCTGCCTCCATTGCTCTTCCCCAGGTCCTTGCCTATCTGGCTCCTTTTCAACCTTCAAATCTCCTCCTCATGAGAGGCCGCTGTATGACAACCCAATTTAAGTAGCCACATACTCCCCCCATCCCAGTTGCTCTGTTTAGTTCTTCCCTAGAGATTATTACAACATGTACCTATTTTAAATGTATACAGTTATTTATTGTCTCTTTCTCACTGCAATATGACCTCCATGAAAGCAAGGATCTCGTTTGTATTTTTGTCACTGTAGCCTCGGGGCCAGGCCCGATGCTTGGCATACAGCTCATCCTGTCAATTCCACCTCCAGCGTACTTCTTAAATGCATACTCTCTTCCCCGCCTCCATTGTCACTCTTCTGGTCCAAGCTACCATTATCTTTTCCTTGGACTAATGCAATAACCTCCCAATTAGTCTTCCTGCTTCAACTCTAGCCCAGCACTCAAATATTTATGATGAAATAAATAAGCATATCATTCTGGGAATAATAATAATATCTAAAAGAAATGGAAATCTGGACCCTGGAGGAAAATCACTTAGTTTTGTTCCCAAGCCCTGCAAGAACATCAAATAATTCTCACCAGGTTTTGATACTTGAGTGATAGAATATGAGATATTTTATTCAAGCTCAGGCACAGCACCGATGAAGAGCAGCAATGGAGAATTCCATTTTTCTATCTATGAGCTGCTATTCTAGTCACATATATGGAGCTTCGAGGCTCCAAAGGACGGAGCAAAAGGAAAAACAAACAAACAAACCAAAACTCAACTGCGAACACCCATAAAAGTAATAGTAACTTAAAAGGACTTCAGAATCTCAACCCTGACCCTGACCATACTGGAAAGGACTAATCTGGAGTTTTCTCTAATACCTATGAGGTTGGGGGTATTGTAGATCCCAGCAAGAAAATAGGAGAACTGTTAATTAAAGAGATAGTTCAAACGCTTTCATTACACCCTTGAACTAGCACTAAGAGGACTGTAGTTTCTGATTCCATTTCCCCACTGTCAGACCCAGAAATGGCTTCTTAGCCAAGAGGTGATGGAATAGAACAAAGGAAGTGTGCAATCCCTCGTGCCAGGATGCCACTTTAATCATGCCAAGCCTCTTATACAGTCTTAAGTCGAATCCCGCTGACTTCCATGCTCCCCAGGCGCTCTCCATAATACGCTGTCACACGGAAAGTGCAAATGTGTGTACATATGGACTGGGGCAGCTGGTTCTGTTTGAGGCTGTGGATGCTTGAAACGGGTGTGGCCAGGGCAACAAGCACCTGCTCTGTGTCTCTTTGGAAATGACCTGGAGGAAAAATCGTCCTGAGATGGTAGAAGTAATTATGTAACGTTGTCTAGAACTGACAAAAAAATGCCTTTGAATGGCACAGAGCCATGAAGGATGCCCCCTCCAAGATGGCACCAGGCAGTTGCCCCAGGCTAAAAATTCAGCAACTAGCAGAGTGAATACTAGCAGCATCTTGATAGCACAGACCCCTTCTCCGTTCCTCACCACCACCCAAGTTAATTCAACGTGGTTCTGTGATGCGGCCTCTGACGTCTACCCGCTAGTTACATTTTGGTTGTCCCCCCATCCCCCACACACTTTTGTGGGATGGCCTTGACCTGGAATCCATCCCTGTAGTGAAACCTCAGAGCTTAATCCACTAAGTCGGTCTGGCTTTGAGCCCCAGAGAAAATGGGATTTCTATAAAATGTTCACTTTAAAGAGAGATTTGCTCCCTTCACAGCTCCTTTTCTGCGTCACACACCATTAACTCACAAAACGCTGGCTATCCTCTAAGGCAGAGACTCAAGCTGGTTATGCATAAAGGGGCGAACTCCCGCATTTGCTATCTCTCTTAATGAGGCTCCATTTGATTCTCACATGCTGAGGTTTTCTGCCTCAGAATCTACATCACAAAACATACCGGTTTGCTCACTTTCTTACCTCCCCCAAGTATCATAATTTGACACAGCTACAAAAAACATGGGGACTCCATTGTGATTTTGATTCCCCGTCATTTCTCCATGTTACAGAAGCTTCAGGAAGGCTCAGCTCACAGCCCAGCTGAATATACACGCTGAACCAGGAGTCCATGCTTTCTTCATGGGGAGTTTACACCATGCGCCTAAATCCCCCAAAGCATTTCTGAGACACCACTGACTTGCCGTCAGTGGACCCCTCCTTGCTACTCACAAATGTTCAGGTTATTTTCTGTTAATCACCTCCCCTCGTTCATTCTCCACTGTTCTCTGTCCTCCCTGTGTCCAAGCAGTGTGACCCCTTGTGGACAGCATCACCCAGGCTCCTTGCCAAGGAGAAGCCCTGGAGGAGGTCACTGGAAGGGAGAGAGTGAGGTCAGGATAGTCCTCCCTTCACTCCTCAGCCTCAGCGTTCAGCCTCCTGAGTAGGTGTGTTCCTCTAGAATTAAAAATACACACCACAAAATCCCTCTTTTTAGGCTCCAGCTCTTAGTTCTACTAACATTTCCTCTGCTTGTCTTTCAGTCCTCCCTGTGCCTCACCATCCCTTAATTGTCCCTTAATTCTGCCCATACCTATGCAAATACTTCCTCCACTAAGTGATCTTCCCTTGTACCCTGTGCCATTTCTGTTTCCCCCAGTGCAGGTAGAACCACCTGTCTAGGCTGAAAGACCCATTGGTCTCCCCAGAATCCTGGTTTTAATACTCAGTGAATTCTGCCTCGAGTCACTCTTGCTACCCACCTAGTCTGTTCTTGAGTCTTTGCCCTTGTAAATCATCTCTGCATCCCTCTGAGATCATGCAATGGCCGCATTCTGTAAACCAAAGGCATGTCTTGTGATCTTTGGCTGGGTTCCTGGCCTGGACACCCTGCCTGGTACCCAAGACTTTCCAGAGCTTGAACCATGCTTTCATAGGGATAACTTCTCCTGCCGCACACTGACACCTGAAATCTTGCTGAAAATGTCTCTTCTCAGCATACTCACCTAGTTACCTAAATAGTACCTGCTTTTTGTTTCCTTTCTGCTTTGCTTTAGTACTATCAATCATATATCCACTAAGACAATGGCTTGCCATTTCAACCAGGACAACCACCTATTATTTTTGTGATATTCTTCAGATAACATTTGTTAAATGTTTCACTGGACTTTGAACCCTGGATCTGCCCCCTAGGAATAGAATTCTCTTCTCGTGTGCCATCTTCCTAACATTAATCTCTCCATCTCTCTTTAGAGATGTACAACTGCCTGCCAGAAGAACCACTGATTTTTTTCCCCTTTATTTTTTAGATGCTATGTCCAATCTGCTGTTTGACCGATTAATGACAACTCACCACAATCTAATTGACCAACACCACAATCTAATAGAACACACATCTGAGTACCAAACAGTCAATGTGAGTCTCATACTTTTGAGGGTCAACCAATTAGTAGTAGAGTCACCCAAGTGACAATTCTGAAACCTAGCCAGTCGACAAGTCTTGCTTCCTGAAAACATACTTTTAAATTTGATGTGAACCAGCTACAACCTCTGTCATCAACATAATCCCAGGACCATCCCTGACCCCAAACTCCATGAAGATCAGCAGACTACTTGGCTCAGAGAGATTATGGCTAACCAGTGTGCTCTTTCGTATTTAAGAAATGAATTCAGCTTTTTGTTTCAGTTATTAAATGCTGATGCCTTCCCTCCACAATATAAAATAACAGCTTTTAGCAACCTATTAATGGAAGTCATCTACCTTAGCTTGGTAGGAGAAGTGTACTAGATCTGTAGCAAGTACCTGCTGAATGGTGACATGATACTGGTGTCTCCATTAAAGGCAGAAACAAGGTTGCCTGCCCTCCGCCCCCCACTGTTTCAGTGTGATAAGGGAATGCCAGGGCAGTAAAATAAGGCAAAGAAGTAAGGAATAAATATTGGAATTGTCATGATTTGCCAGGAAATGGTAGTTGACCAAGAAAATCCAAACTACTCAATTCACAATCTGTTTGGAAACCAAGCAAAAGTTTAGCGAGGTGGTCAGATACAAGCTCATCCCCATACTAACAATGTTAATAGTCATTGCTAACTTTATGGAGCACTTATAATGTGCTGGGCACTCTTCTAAATGCTTTGTAGGTTTCATTTAATCCAATACTCACAATAACCTTTGAAGTAAGTACTATAATTCTCCCTATTTAAGAAGTGAGATACAGTGGAATTGAGTAAATTGCCAAGAACAGCCAGCTTATACGTGATAAGTTCGAGATTTACACACAAAGCGATATCAGAAATCATGCTCTTTTTTTTTTTTTAAAGATTTTATTTATTTGACAGAGAGAAACACAGCCAGAGAGGAAACACAAGCAGGGGGAGTGAGAGAGGGAGAAGCAGGCTTCCCGCAGAGCAGGGAGCCCGATGTGGGACTCGATCCCAGGTCTCTGGGATCATGACCTGAGCTGAAGGCAGTCGCTTAACCAACTGAGCCACCCAGGCGCCCAGAAATCATGCCCTTAACCACTGTTACAGTGGTCTCCAGAATCTTTATTCATGGATCCCATGAGTAAAAAAAGACTGAGCAAACATCCTCAATACATACATATATACATATACGCAATACATATATATAATATACACATGATAAAACAAATAAAACAAACATTTAAAGGAAAAGATAAAGATGAACCAAACAGTATTTTCAAATAAATGTTATTTTACTAGTGGCCACAAATATCCCTTTAGCTCTCTCTGAATTAGTACAATAATATGACAGAGTATGTCTTTTGATTTTTTTAATGTATAGCATTGATACTTAGAATCAGACCCTTTGTTTTCTATGTCACTGAAGCTGTTTTGATACAGCAGGTATTATCTGTGAAAATAATTGAATTGGGGAAGGTAAAGAAGACAGACTTAGGATTTACGTATGTTATTTGCATGGTTTAAAAATAAGAGAATATTCATATATTACTGATATAATTGAAGAATTTTTTCTAAAACCCAATCTTCAGTTGATTCTTGTTACTGTTCAGGTAAAGGCAGACATTCTTGCATGATCTGCCATGATTGTCTTTAGTTTCCATGGACTCTTTCAACCTTTCTTACTCAGCTTCCCATTGGCGGTGGCCTGCTGTTCCTTCAACAAGCTATTCCTTTACCCCCTCCCAGTATTAAGGATTTCACCTATCGTCTTCCCTCTGGAAGTTTTCTTCCTCCTGACCTCATGCGTCCCCCAGCTCTTCCTTATCTTTCCAGACACATCACTTCTCTGGGAAAGCCTTCCTCAGCCTAGCAGTAGGGATCAGACCCCTATGATGGCTCCCTTCACTTATCACATATTAGAGTTATACTCTGTGTGATAAATATGTGTCTTTCCCATAAAATACTAAGTTCTGCCAGGCAATAACAAGCTGTTTGGTGCCCCATTGTATCTTTAGACTCTAACACAGTACTTGAGCCTATGGTAGATTTTCAATATACAGTTGAATTCCTGGTTGATTGAATTCATTGCTATTTATATATCAGCCTGGACATGGGAGGGTTAAAAACCATTCCTAAGTTAGTCCCCTTCGAGGATGTTTGTGGAGGCATTGCAGATTCCTGCACATCCCTGGACATTGGCTAGCCGCTGTGTACTTCCAATGCTGGTTTCCTTCTACTTCCCATACCATGGATTGAGGTGACAAGACAATGACCCACTATGGCAGTTTGGGTCTTAGATTTCATAAGGGAAGAATGGGTCAAGGACTCACCAATGTATGAGATATGTGAGCATGTTACCCGCTGTGTCAGAAGAAACTGAACTTGCAAAATATATAAATATATTGAACTTGGCAATAAAGCATATTTTAAATACATAAACTTGTTCAGTGTGTGCTGAGTTTGCTTTCCTCTAAAATCAGGGCTCCACACAAGGACTTGGATGAAGGTAGTTAATTTAGGAGATTATTACAGACGTAGGTGCAAAGGAGCAGGGGGAGTGAGACAGGCAGGGAAAAAGCCAAAATATAAAGATGCATTGTCAAGGTTGCCACGGGAGGCAACACGGCTCCAACTGGCTAGGAGTTCTGGGAAGTTTAAAGAATGGCTCCTCACAATGCCAAAGGACAGAGACGGGGCATTTCTCCACAGGCTTCCAGGACACTCTTGGTTAATAGGAACCCCATGGGCATGAACTCCCCGGTACCTCCAGACCTCTGCCTGGGTGCCACCCACAGACGATCCATGTGATGGTAATGGAGGAGCCATGAACAAGGAGCTCTGATTTGTCATTGTACCCAGCCTCCAGGATGGAAACTTCCAGGGCAGCACATTTCATACAATAATCAGAAATTCAGAATAGGAAATGCAGACACTAGATGAAGACACTCTTTGTCTCTGATGAGGATCGTGGCTCTGCTCAAATTGACGATTTAAGCTGGCAGCGTGGATGCCTGCAGAGCGGGCGGCCCAGAGTTTCTCACTGAGATGCACTGATTGTGCTCTGACTTCTTTCTTCTTCTTTATCAGGGGGAGCGACCATTTGCAAGCACCCCAGTAAATAAGGTCAAGAGGAATGAAGAGAGGATATTTCTTGCCCATATTCTGGACTCTTCACATGTAACTTCAAGCTGTTGGATGACAGACACCACCAAAGAGGAGTGTGAGCACAGACAGAGGCTTTAAGAATCACTCACCTGGTAATGTGGTTAGATGTCCTGCGACCCCGCCTGCAGCTTGACTCCTTCCTGCCTCCCCCCACAAGGGGCCCTTTTGCAGCCTGATTGCAAAGGCAGCGAACAATCAAACAGTCAGAAGGAAAGGCCTCCTGATGGCCTTCTGGGTCTTTTCTTCTCACTCCATGGCTGGGCTGGCCACCACCAACCAGTGATGTCACCGCCCTCGGCCCCGTCTCCCACCCCACCTCCCCAGAGCCCACTTCAGCCCCCACCCAAGGGACCACGAGTCCTTCAGAAAACCAGGTCATAACCTTTTTGTGTTTGCCAACACTTCCAGAGATCTCTCTCTCAGTCTCTTGTCCTACTTATTGGATGAGTATTAAAAATCACAAACCCACCCCTTTCCCTCAGGTGATTAATGTTTTTTGGTCTTTCCACAAGCACAAAGTGCTCTTCCTTCAGGCACAACATTTGATAAAGAAATGAATCCTTGGCATTATTAATTCCCTGGCCTGAGATTTTGTTTAATAACTGTTCTGTCAGTGATAGATCTGAAGAGGTAGTGTGTGTGTGCACGCATGTATGTGTGCACACGTGAGAGAGAGAGGATAGGAGAGTAAGGGAGAAAGGGGAGGATGATTTGATTGTGGCCTAGAGATTAGGCAGGGTGGCATTACAAAGCACCTCTTTATCCAGAACCAGAGCCCAGTGTGACACATCACTCTTTGCTCCCCCTTCCCACGTCTCTGTCTGATTAGGCCCAAGCCCGCCAATCACAGGGCATGATTTGGGAAATATTTCCTTCTTGACATTCTGTAGAACAATCCCTTGCTGAGGGAAAAAAAACATTATAAAATAAATGGAAAAGCATCAATCAGCTAGGGAAATGTATTCTACTGGTTGGAGGCAAGTGATGTTTTTATCTAAATGGGAATGAAGGCAGAGAGGTTTGATTTTTTTTACCAAGATACCCAAGCAGAGCAGAAAAGCATTTACATATCCACTATTATCTCTCCCCTCTATGTGGTAGTTTCATACAGCAAGAGGGACCAGTTATGAGTGAGGCAGGCTTCACATGGTGGCCCATAAATTACTTGTCCAATTTGGTGGCATTTGGATAAAAGTACAGAAGTAATTTCATTGCCAACAGAGTCTTTTTTTCTTCCTCTGTCTCTCTGTCTCTGTCTCCATCTCTGTCTCTCTCTCTCTCTCTCATACACACACACACACACACACACACACACACACACACACACACACACACTTTCCTTAGATGAAAGAATGGAAGAATGGTCAAATTGCAGAAGAGGAAAACTTTTCCCTTTTAGAGTGCACCCCAGGCTGGGTTTTAGCGATGGGCTGGCAAGCTTTCATAGGAAGAGGAAGCAGGCCTGGCTGCTAAACCCTCCAAGACGGGATGTGGCCTGCCTCAGCCAGACCTGCTCCACGAGGCCCTGAAGGATTTATCAACCTGTCCCTCCTCTTCCCCTCCCTGGCTTCTCATGGCATCACCTTCTACCCTCCTCCTGTCCCCAAAGATAAAGAAATGAATGTGTTTGCATGACTCAGAGGTCCGTGAACTCAATCTGGAGGGTAAATAAATCACTGAATGAATGAGATATGTCATTTCCAGGCTATAAAAATAATTCATTGCTGTACCTTTTTCTAGCGGGGCCTCAAGGCCTGGTGCTTTCGTGCCTGTCTGTTGTCGCCCCGCAGCCCCCATAAGCCCTCCAACTCCATGTGTGCCTGCAGGCTGAAGAGGACTGGCTTGAGCCACCCCAAAGGACATCTACCTCCTCCTGGATTTTGGACAAATAAATATTTATATATATTTCTTCCCGTTTGTGATACACCAAGATACCTACAGAGACTTTCTCTTCATGAATTAGTAACAAAATACAACGATGCTACAGTTTTTCTTTTCCTTTCTCAGTTAAAAGACAGAAACTTCCACAGCCGAATTATGTGTATGAAGTTGAACCTGAACTAGTTCAGGCAAGATAGTGAGCAAAGCTAAACTGAGTCATCAGTGACATGTTCCTGTCTTTCTCATCTTCCATTCTGTCACTTCCTTCCCCCCAACCCAGGTTCACCCCTGCACACACACACACACACACACACACTCACTGGCAAAACCCCAGCTCACCCCCAGCCTAAATCACCCATTACAACTCTCAGAAAACAGTCCCTCTTGTTACCTCACCGAGGTTTGCCGCCTCCCAGGACAATGCAGAAAGCCAGACCTCACGGAGGCCTTTCACCGCCGGAAGTCAGCTCCGTCAGCTCTTGAGTTATGTCTGCTTTCCAAACCCCAGACCCACAAAGATTCTGTTTCCACACTCTACCCCCAAAGTTCCAGGTTTCCCCTCAGCACCGACCCTTAACAAATCTCAATACCTAAATATTTCCTCAATTTTTTAGACAAAAAGAAAAAGTTTTGTTGTTTTTTATCTACTTATTTTTCCCAGTCAGGTTCTGAGTTCCACTAAAGGCAAGACCCATGTCTGCAATTACACTGAACACACACACACACACACACACACACACACACACACACACTCCATCCAAAAATGTATCATGGCACAGA
>PITA01009713.1:0-38218 GCA_004023965.1 Spilogale gracilis
TACTTCCGTATCTTTGGGGTAAATGCCCAGTAGTGCAATTGCAGGGTCATAGGGTAGCTCTATCTTTAATTTTTTAAGGAATCTCCACACTGTTTTCCAAAGCGGCTGTACCAGTTTACATTCCCACCAACAGTGTAAGAGGGTTCCCCTTTCTCCGCAGCCTCTCCAACACTTGTTGTTTTCTGTCTTGTTAATTTTATTTCAATGACTTTCAACCAGATTTTAAACAAGTTAATTTGGTTATCTTTAGTGCAAAATATTTAGATTAATGATATTAAATTATCACTTGTCACTCTGGATAAATAATTAATATCTCTATTATTTTCTTTTTTTTAAAAAAAGATTTATTTATTTATTTGACAGAGAGAAACATAGCTAGAGAGGGAACACAAGCAGGGGGAGTGAGAGAGGGAGAAGCAGGCTTCCCGGTGAGAAGGGAGGCCCCCGTGGGGCTTGAGCCCGGGTCTCCGGCATCATGACCTGAGCCAAAGGCAGTCGCTTAACCAACTGAGCCACCCAGGCGCCCCTATTATTTTCAAATTAACATGATTTAATGGAAAAGAGTGGGTTTTTGGAGTCTTGTTTTAAATACCAGTTTCATGAATTGCCGGTTGTAACTCACCATCCTTATATTTATCTGAGAGTTTCAGTTTATTTCTCAGATGATGATACTACTGACTGTTAAACTGCCATGAGGTTAGAAATAATATACAAATATTTAAAACTATCTCAATGCAGTAGGACTCAATAAATGTTAGTTGTTTTTTCATTATCATTATTATAATGGACAATCAGATAAAATAGCCACTAGCAATTTTTCCTCTGATCTCTTCATGTAAGGGAAAGATTAAGAAATTAGGCCTCGCTCTTTGCTTTCTTTTTAATTACTTATTGGTGTTTGAGAAATATTTACTTTGTACTGCTATTTGAAAACATCCAGAAACTTATATGGTGAACATGAAAATATTGGACAAATTCAAAGAGGGATGAATCACACTGCTCACTCACTCTAATTGATCACTTTGTATAGAAAGTAGTGCACATATTCCTATGCCAACCTCAGTGCTCTTTAATGAGATATTTTCCCCTAGATTGCTGTTCTCAAACTCATTATCATGCAAAAACAACATCGTATTTTATTTAGCACAATTGGCCTTTGTTAGTATGAAGCTTGAAGAAAGCAATTTTCTTTTTAAAGGGGTAGAAGAGAAGACCCAAATCTCAGAAGAGAGTAATCTACAAGAGGTCCACGGGTGCATTTTGGAACTCCTTCGGCCTGGCGGCGGGGCGACGCGGCGTCGTGGCCCACAGAGCCTCTAGGTGGCGGAAGAGCATCGCGCTGGGACCACCGCGCCCCCGCCGCCGGAAGTACCCTCCCCGCCTCGCTGGTTCGATTGCTGCGCACGGAGTTCAGAGGGCAGCGCCCACCCATTCGCCCAAGTTATTATTTATGCGCTCCACCTACGTGCCCAATTTATACTTTTAGGCCAGTGTGCACCCCCTTAAAAATAGTTACTTAAATATAGGAGGGCAGGATGTGTCATAGGACAATTAATTTTTAAAAAGAAAAACCATTCTTGGGAGATAGGCCTTTCAGTATTTTAAACGCAGTGACTTTCTTGCCAGTGAAGAGACCTTCATTCAGAAAGGGGCCTGAGAGCAGAGCAGATAAGGTTCAGATTCACAATTCAGTGTGGTCTGGATCCGAATGCCTGCTCCCGCACTTGCTGTGTGTCCTTGGGTGAGGTAGGTACACTCTCTGAGCTTTGGTTTGTAGTCTGGGCTGAATTCTGGTCCCTGTGTCGTCAGGCGGTGGTAGAAATGCAAGGCGCAAATGTGGTAAATCACTTGGCACCGACCTGGACACAGAGTAAGTAAGTACTCCCTAAATGGCAGAACTTGAGCCTGAGGTACTAATACAAATTTGGTTTGTTTATTCACGTTGAACAACAACGCATCATAGAAGGTGACACGTTACTGGACTCTGGGGCAGTGGCCAGGCATCCTGACAACTTTCCATACATTTTGTTTAAATGAAAGAATGTCTGCTCTCCATTCCTCCCAGACAAAATGTGTTGAGGGAGGGACTGGTGGTCACAAAGTTCTGACAGATGGGAAGCTCAGGGGCAGATATAAGCACATGGCTCAGACATAGCTTCTCAGAATTTTGGTACTTTTTTATCAGCACAAACAATCTTGCCAATAGCCGGGTTTCAAAGAGGAGAAGGAAGGGGGGTTGTGCTTTCCCTGGTACCTGGACCAGAGCCTTATGATATCAGATTCTAGTGAACGTTGGTGCCCTAAAGAAGCACCTACCACAAGAATCACAGGGAAGCCACAGAAAGTGATATTTTGAATAATTTTTCTGTAACAAATTGAAAGAAAAGCTGTTAGTTCTGTAAATGAAGGCCTTGTGGGAAGAATATGACATGTTAAACCAGTATAATTGCAGCAAGTGGTGAGGGGCAAATCTTTATTTAAATCCCACTTTCCTCATCTTTCTATATTTCAGCCTAATTTTTTCATTTCCAGTGAAATTTCACCTATAAATTACTTGGGAAGCACATGCATAGTGATATTAGAAAACAAAGGAGGTAGAGCTGTAAGTACTTTCTCAAATGTTCACAGATGTAGCTACCTGAAAATGAATGGGAAAAAACAAACAAACCACATTTTGGTTCTTACATAGAAACAGCTGCAGATCTAAACACCAGTATTTAACTTATACCCTATTCTCCATGCCCTGGGGAGTAAAGGAGTGTGGGAACATGGGCTTCCTTCTATGTTCATCCCCCATGTGGCAGAGTTAGCAGGCATCTCTGGGGGCTGGGGAGCCTTTCCAGGACAGGAACGTTTTTGTCTCACAGATCTGCCTTCAGGGCAGCCATGCCTGGCTGGCCACTTACACTGCTAAGCTGGCCTGTACCCTGGCCTCTGCCTCCCTGCCTCCCTGGTGAAAGGGTGAGGGGGTCCCCATGAACCTGAAGCAGTATCCACTGCTCTGTTTGAAGCAAAAGTTGCACTTGTTGCCCAAGCCAGCGAGGCCTTCTCAGTGCTCTTTGGCACATTACTCATAAGGGAAACAATCCCTGTGTACTTTGTTTTTGAAACTTCTGGAAATAGTACATAGGCTTCAGTACATACTATAAGTAGTGGCTTCAACTCATTTATTCAAATTGCAGTTATTTTGTGCCTCTTACATGCCAGGCATTGTGGTGCATAGTAGTATTTGATACAAAATAGAGTAAAACATGGTGCCTGCTCTAGGATGTTCCCAGAAGAGAGGTGGGCAAAGATAAAAGAGGTGATTACATTGCCCTTATACCTGGTATATGGTTAGCCTGTTGTTTTCCTGGACTCATTCTCTTTGAGAACTGTGGTGGTCAGTGATGAATTAATTGTGAAGGTAGTGTGCTGAGGCGAGGGAAGAGATAGGAAGAAAACTCAACCTCATACATTATTTCAAGATTATCTCAGCATTACATATCTCAGAACAATCTCTCTAGCCAAAAATGTAGGCGGTTGGGCCCTGTATATTATAAAATACTTGATTAGGAAATTACTTACAGGGATATAGGGGGCAATCTGTGGTATCCATGATGTCTGGGAATGACCATTTCTTTGTCAATTGTTGGGAACGTCCATAACTATGTTTACAATGTAGGCTCTGAAATCTGAGACAAGACCTTTAGGAAAGTTACAAATTTCACTTTTAAAATTCAACTGGAAGGAGGGAGAAGGCAATTGGTTAGCATGTGGGAATTTTAGGTGTCCTGAGTTATTGTATGAACACTTTTATATGTGATTATGGGAAGAACTCTGGGATAGTTTGAATTTACAGTCTTGGAAGTAACAGATATATAAATAGGTTTAATTGTCTTATAATAGGGCAATCTTAAGATAAAGGTCAGTATTGATACAATGCTTGGAAACTGTCTTTTGGGATAATGACATTTTTAAATATTAGATTTTTTTTTGCCATCCCCTCTCTTATAGGTAATCATAATCTTACTGTACATGTCCCTATTATTACAGTGTTATTCATGTTTTTTGAATGAGATATTAATTATCAACAAGGTGCAAGCTACCATCTAGAACATAAGGGAGAAGTAGAATCATTAGGTTATCATAAGCACATGAATCAATGGGGCCATCCTTCTTTCTTACAGAAACTTGGGTGTTAACTCTTTGGATGTTGAGAACAACTGAGTATAGGTAATTGTGTGTGAGTGTGTGTGTATTTCTATAAGCCAAAATTTATAATATACTTCTGTCATCTTTATTAAAAGTCTTTGAAATGTAAAAATATGAAGAAACACATATTTATCTGAAGCATGAAACAACCCTGCAGGGAAACCTTTCAAAACTTCATCTTCGTCCTAACACTCAGAAAGTGTCAAGTCATTCATCATGTATAATTAATACATCCTTTTTTTCCCTTTCCTCCCCAAACACAAGGACTGCAAAATGAGTCATGCAGTTTTTGTAGTAAATAACACTGTTTTCAACAATTTGTTTCCATGTCTGGACAGATGTATCACTTAATTTGTCAATTCTGAAAATTTATTCTGCTCAGTTTTTGTTCTCTAACGCAAACATTCACGTACCTGATACTGCAAATATGGAATGAAAGTCTTCATTTTGTAATATTAAAAACATTGTTTTTTTAAAAATATTTTTTTAAAAAGATTATTTATTTGACAGAGACACAGTGAGAGAGGGAACACAAGCAAGGGAAGTGGGAGAGGGAGTAGGAGGCTTCCCACCAAGTAGGGAGCCCGATGTGGGGCTAGATTCCAGGACCCTGGGATCGTGACCCAAGCCAAAGGCCGATGCCCAATGACTCAGCCACCCAGGCGCCCCCCAAAAAGCTTTGTTTGCTTACAGACCTTTAATTTCAATATGACAGCATGATTTCTCAGAAGCATCACAGTATTTAAGGGAGATGAGATACTTTTATGAAATGCATTAATGTCTACTAATTAAAGGTCATGGGACTAATTATAAGCATTTAGTTTATTTAACTGTATATTTGTTCAATCATCAATGATTGTCCTCCAGAATGTTTTTCAAATTCGAAATAAATTTTAGTATATAGTGTGTTGGACTGTCATGTAGAATATGTGCTCACTCAATACATGGTTTATTTGAGGTCAATTTTGGACTGTCTTCCTTTAGTGAAAGTAACATTTGTGTAGGTAACCCACCAGTATTTGTTCTAGCATCTTAGTGTGTGTTTATTTGATTATCAGTGATTTTATTGAAATTCATGAGAAATCAAAACTTCATATACAGTAAATCCAGTCATCAAAATGAAAACTAACTCACCTGCTTTTTGACTTCCCAATCCATTTAAATCACCAACATAATAAGGTAAATAGCCTTTATCTCTTTTACCGGTAGGATGGGTGATAAAATATTTTGGTTTAAAGTGATAAGCAGAAGAACACAAATACATACATGGCAGAAGGCTAATTGGCAAATGCTTCTCTTATTTTCTCTATTTAATTGTGACAATGAAAGTCTGAAACTAAAACAGATCCTCCTCTTGTTAACATTTTTTCCCACAAGGAGTGAACAGATAGCTCTATTATTTTTAAAGTTCTTCTCAATCTTTTAGGGCAAATGAACACTAAAAGATAGTAGGTAACTGAAGCATTTATTTAAATTACTATCTCAAAAATTCCAGCCAGTTACGTATGTGCTACATAATTGAAGCCAAGACAGGAATTTTAACTGAAACGGATCAACAGTTCCTTTGGTTTGCTAATATGATTAACATTGGTCTGTATCTGAAGAAGTGTTCTCTTTTTCAGTGTCGTATTTTCTGTGAACTTCAGAAGGAGCTCTCTTGTTTTTAGAGAAAAAAATGTAAATTAAATTCTGGGGTTTTTTTTTTATCCTTAAAACACATCTGTAGGCCATCCAGGTGAAAAGCATTGTCAACTACATGTTGCTGAAAGATGAAATTGGATTTTACAAGTTGCCTTGGGAATGATGACATGTTGAGTGACTTGCTGTAGTTGATTGTTCATCTCTCAACAGTACGGGGCTGAATGAATGTTTATTTTGCCTGTTCGATGAGTAACTCCTCTCCCTTGAAACTCTTCTTGTTGTTCCAAAAATTACAAATTATGGGAGAGTTCTGTAATGTGGCAGATGAGGAGCTGTATGGTAGAGGGGCTAAATGAAATTCCTCTATACTCTTCACTGTTCTCCATGCAGTGGGATTATGCGTGTACTCCCAGGATTCTACTGACACTGACACTTCCAATTAAATGACTGGTTGAGGACAAAGAGAAAGATGTAGAAGTCTCCCAAAATGTACAAACATTATGTTAGTATGCATCAGAACCATATGTATGATAATACATAATTACTCAAAGGATGATATTTTTGTCTCTGACCTGAATAGTCCTGCCCAGTCTTATACCCCTTGATGGAGAAGCCCCCTTCTCCTCCCTTCCTCATGGTCATCTTTGATTTTTCTGCAAGTAGAAAGATTCCACTTGTGTTCTCTTTGGACATCTCAGGGTTTATAAGACGTTGGTTTTCTGGCGAGAGGTAAAAGAATGCGTGCAGTCTGGTTTTCCTCTTTCGAATCATTCCCTTTGGAGGTTTTGCTTAGAGATCACTCACTATTAATTTTAGCTGTGGCATTGTCTCAAACTCCTGAACTGCAATGCCCATCAGGATTCCTTGTCCTTCATTCACGAAGAACCCCAGTTTGGCAATGATTTTTACTCCTTCCCCCCCTTTGGAATGTACATACCGTTCAATGTCCAAGGGTCCACTCTGACATTTTCATAACTTCTGAACGAAAATATCATAGAGGATACAAGCCTAGCAAGTCTCTGCGACCCCAATTTAGTCGCAGGCTCTTCTGTACTCATAATTTACTGATGAAAAAGAAAATAATGCTCTTACTTGATAGCTCACTGCACTTAGGAATCTCAGATATATGGAAGAGCTAAGGTCCTAAGGAAGAGTTGCATAAACTGGAGTCATAAAAAAAGCATACTGCTGAGGCTGTCTTTGAAAATATGTAGCTTAGAATAAAGCAGCTGATTTTGCCATGGTGGTAAAATTGCAGTAGGTCAGCTCCTGCAGCTTTGATTGCTGCTTAGAATTTCAGAATCCAGACGTTATGAAAATGCAGGAGTGGTCCATGTGTGCATTCAAAAGATATGCAGTTTAAAAGGCAAAAGAAAAAAAAGTTCAGATCACCATGGGATATCTACTTGTAGAAAATGCAATAGTCTCTTATTTATTTATTTATTTATTTATTTATTTATTTATTTATATTTTAAACCAGGTTTTCTACAACCTTGGCACACAAGAAACTGAAAGGCCTGGAAATTGCATAATTTAATCGGGAAACTTTTTTACTTGCCAAGAATAGGAACAATTCTTATTAAACAGGACAGCTAAATATTACATTATATAGTACCATAATTCACACAATAAACCAATTTCAACTTAAGAAATTAGTTTTGCATAAACCCGGCTATTAGTATCAGGTGCCAGGGTGACACGTTCATTAGTTTTATTTTCCCTTGTTGGGGTCTCACTCTAGTGGTGTTTCTGTCTGTAACTTCTTGAGAGAGTAGGTGAAAGAGTGAAGGGCTGAGCAGATTTCTTCGAGAGGTTCAAGACTGGCAGAATTCCACCTTGACCCAGTGGAATGCTGAGACCCTGTTGTTTCCCCAACAATATTATGGGGGAACTAACATAGTTCCTTCCACACAAAGGCTAACTGCTGAAAAGTCAGGAACTTTCCCTGCTAAAAAATACATGGTGAGGGAAGTCAAAAGCAAACAAGCACCCTATTTATCTTTAATGTTCCCCCTGGAGAATGGCTATTTAAAAAAAAAAATATTGTGTGTCCAGAAGTGGGGAATGACTTTGTAGTAATCTGACTCTTGATGGGGCTTTACCTACTTTGCTCATTATTTCTTGTAAAACAAGCTTTTAATTTGCTGGTTTCTTTCTTTCTTTTTTTTTTTTTTTATAACTAATGTTATCTGGCAATATTACCAAGGTTACCAGGCCTTGGCAACCAACCATGAGCACTTCCCGAATAGGACTCAGAAATGAGAGACCGCACAGTAAGAACACAGTGAAACTGCCCCCATTTCCAGCTGTGGAAGCTCCAGACAACAAGCTAGAAATGAAAGGATGGAAAAGAGTGAGAGACGGAGCGCATAATCCCAAGTGGAGGCAATTGAAAGGAACAGGCTTAAAAAAATTATGCCCACTGCGTGTTTTCTTTAAAGTAATCTTGGCATTTTAAAAGTTAAATTGGAAGTAATCAAAATCAGTGTTTGATGTGGTAGGCAGAGCCAACCGAGAAAGCAAGTCCAGTAGACCACATGAGGACTGGCTAGGTCAGGGGCCAGGGAGGCTCAGGAGGAAAGAGAACACCCAGACTGTGGTGTAGACAGACACCTCACACAAGTCAATGTTAAGGCCGTAGTCTAGTGTGGCATGTGTGCATGTGTATGTGTGCGTGTGTTTGGGGGTGGGGAGCTGTTTCTCCAGTTGAGTTGCAGTTGGGCTTCAAAATCTGGTTGTGTTTGACAGAGGGTGTCCTCTTCCCCTTCAAACATATATTTATATGTGAGTGTAATTGCAGAGTGAGTGACCTTTAAAGAAGTTTTAAAGCATTTTGTTTCAGTGCAGGGACTCCTGAGCGAAGGCTGTAGGTACCTGGTTGTTGCTTCCTACATAGACTTCTCTAGCAGAAGGCGTGGTTACCCTGCCTCCATCTGTGTGTCCCTTGAACTCATTTTCTCCTCTCTGTTCTTTCTCACTGACACTGCTTTGTGACTTTGGTTCTTAATCTCCTTTCTCCTGATGGCAGTTGCTCTTCAGTATTTTCTCCTTAGAATCCATTCTTCTTTTACTTTGTGGGCAAAGCAATTGTACTTTAATGCTCAATTGATCATTTCATTGTCTTAAGATCTTATAATGCATTTTGAACACCTTTTAGAACAAGCCCTCACTTTGTCCTGCCTGATAAGTCCCTGCTGACTTCTGGCCTCATAGTTTGGTTGATCCTCTCTCAAGATTTATCCCCCACCATTAACAGATGTCATTCTAGTTCCTGAATTTCTCTTATTTCATGCCTCCCCTTCTCTGTGGGCCTGGAATCCTGCCTTTTTACCTCCCTCTCCAACCCATGCTTCCTTTCAACTTGCAAGAGGAAAGCAGTTAAGATAGGAAACCATTTAGTGGTTGGCTTTATAACTCTGAGTATTTGTCACTTACTGAAATGGCAACCTGTCAAAAAACCTTTTCTGACTCAATTTCTAGATCAGTTTATACAAAGAACATTATGCCCTTTCTCAGTTTTGTTGGGAAAATCAATGCCATTTATTAAAGCACACTGAAATTTATTGATGAAATTTTATTCTTCTAGTAGGGCCAATATTAGTTGCCTGAAACAATGTAAATGAGAACTAATACACATATGATTTTGTCATATTTAAAAAAACCTGGTCCAACTAGGAAAGTTAGGTGAAGTTTCACTAATGGCAGCACCAGTAGCAATGCTAATCTTCATCTTGGTATTCTAGCAGAGGCATCCACAGTGAGGTAGCTAGCGGGAAGATACCTGAGGGAAGAATGACCGAACTCTCTCAGAATTATTTGGGGAAATTCATATCATAAGTGAGGGTAGTCTGGATAATATCTAGGTCTCCATTCCTAATGAATTTTGAGAAAACGAGGTGGCTCTCAAACTTGAGTGTGTAAAAGAATTACCCAAAGGACTTAAACCATTGTTAGGTCCATTTCCAGAGTGTCTGAGTTAGTAGGTTTGGGATAGGGCTTGAGAATGTGCATTTCTAACAAATTCTCAGCTAGCACTGTTGCTACTGACTTGGGGCTAGACTTTGAGAATTATTGGGGTAAAGAGTCTAAAAGTGCCTGCATTCAACTTTATGAATTTAGGGCATAATTATAAACATGTCACTGCCTTGAGTTACATGGTCACTTTTGTAAGATGTAGGTAGGAAATGGTTACAACACACAATAGAAAAAGAGAACTAACATGCTTTGTTAGCGTATTTCTTTTTTTTTTTTTTTGAAGATTTTATTTATTTGACATAGAGCATACACACAGAAGCACAGGCAGAGGGGGAGGGGCAAAGGGAGAGTGGGAAACATGATTCCTGCTGAGCAAGGAGCCTGATTGGAGAATTGGGGACCCTATCTGAGGACCCTGGGATCATAACATGAGCCAAAGGCAGCCACTTGACCGACTGAGCCATCCAGGCATCCCTGTTTTGTTACTTTCAACATTATTGAATACCTTTTCCTTAGAAAAAAAAATACTCAGGAGGGTAAAAGCAAGAGACAGTTGTGTCCCATTAAGTCCCATTAAGACTTGAGTTTAGGCAGCATACGTGAGTTAGTTTAAAAATACAAATGCATGCACATACACCACTCTTTAATCCAGTATATTGCTTCTTCTTAATTGTCTGATAAATAAGCAATAATACACTTGAGTGATAGAATGATAGCAGAATTATGGTAAGATTGTTGTATGATTTTTCAGAATAGCTGAAAATTACATTTAATAAAGGTAATGGAAAAGAAAGATTATTTTTCTTTGTTGTGGGAAATAAAAATATCATGGGAATTAAAATATCATATTTTTAAAATCATTCTCAGTTATTCATCATGCAGTAACACTAGCAAGAATCAAGCTCATTTTCTTTTTGTAAATCATTTTTTCATAATGGATAAGTGATAATAGAATGAATCAACATTAGAATTTTTTTCAAAAGCAATTGTTAGACTATGCCTGGAAATGAGTACACATTTAGCTCAGTTTTGTGCTCTTCTGTCACTTCCATTTGCAGTATTATAGAAATATTTTTTACTTTCCATGTGCTCACCCTTTGTATCATCCATCCTCACACAAAAATTAAAATATTATTTATCAAGGCAAGAACATCTACCAGCATATTCTGTAAATGTTTTTAACTCTAAGGATATGATATTAAGGCTTTTCTAGATAAGTCTCAATTGCCTAGAAAATACAATTACTAGGAGTGGCTCATTCCCTGAAATTTTGGTGCCTAGAAGGTGCCTCATATATGAATTTTCAAATCTGATAATAGATTACATGAATGTACCCAAAGCAAGCAATGTTCAGTGAGCAAAGTAACATGTGGATGAAGTCCATAAACATAGCTTTCTTAGCATAGGGTTCTAACCAATAAGTAATTATATATTGTAAATTCTGAGAAGTATCCTTATAGGAAGTGAGTTAAAAAGCAAAGAAGTTACTTTTATTATTCTATCTAGTAACATTTAGAATTCATATATAATATGGTCATGTAAAATTAAACTAACTATAACCTCAAATAATAACACCAATAAAAAGAACATATTCAGTAGAATTGGAATCCTTTTTACCATCCTGAACCATTCTTAGATTTGTAAGAGTAACTGTGTCTTCATCATGGTGTGTGACTTAAATCATTTAAGTTCTTGGAAATAATTTTAGTTAGGAGAGTTCACTTCAGCTTCTTGCAAACATGCAATTTATGGGATCATTTCAGCTCAGAACATACTAATTTATTAGCCTAGAAATTCTGTTAAACCTCCTGACTAATCAAAAATATGTATTAGAGTGAGTTGCTGTTGTGAATTCAGCCTTTTGGAACTTTCCACCTCTTTTCAATTTCAGTTTTAGACTGTTCTGTTGCTTAATTCCCATCATAATTAATTAATTTATAAATAATTTATGCTCCGTCTCCTCCCAAGAAAGGATTTAAGGAGGCTGCATTTAACTAGGAAACTACTATAAATATATAACGAGGTGGATTTCAGTATCCTTTCTTTGGTGAGTGGAAGGTCACTCCTCCTCCACGAGGTGAATAATGCCACACAGCCACCTCTGCCAGAAGCCCTCCTCCTTTAGCTCTGCCTGGCTCACTTCGGGGGTGGGGGTGTGGGTGCTGAAGGTCTTGTCCTAGCCATTAGGGACATAGACCAGGTTCAGATTCTCTTTCTTTTACATATTAGCTTTGTGAGCTGGGGCAATGTGCTTAATCTCTCTGAACTCATCTCATGTTCTATCTTTTTTTTTTTTTTTTTTTTGAGAGGTGGGAGAGGGGCATGGGGAGAGGGAGGGAGACAATCTTAAGCAGCTTCCACGAGGCAGGGCTCAGTTTCAGAACCCTGAGATTGAGATCAGGACCTCAGCTGAAATCAAGAGTTGGACTCTCAGCCCACTGAGCAACCAGGTGCACCTTGCCCCCACATCCACCATGTTCTATCTGTAATACAGGGATGATGATAACACTATCTCATGGGATTATTCGGAGGATTAAATGAGTGATTTTTATGTAGAATCTTAGAAAAAATGTCTGGCAGATACTAAGCAATACTCAAATGCTAGCCATTGTTATTATACACCCTTCTGTTCTCAATTAAAATGTCATTTCCTCAAAGATGCCTCATTGAGACACTACATTAGACCAATTTACCACTATCATAGGGGCCTGCACTTTTCTTCATGATGCTTATCACCATTTGCCATGGATATTTACAGTGCTTAACCTGTCTCTCGCATAAAGCTATAAGCTGTAGGAGAACTAGAATCTGTCCGGCTCAGCACTCTGATATTTAGTACAATATCCAGCACAAAGCAGTCATGCAGTAACTGTTGAGTGAATGCATCCAGAGAGACCTGTCTGTAAACAGGCTAATCAAGATGGGATTGCACGCAATTATCTTGCTAGTTTTGCAAATTTTTATTTTCAAACTTTTTTTTGAGGATTTTATTTATTTGAGAGAGAGAGAGCGCGAGCATGCATGCTTGAGTCAGGGGAGGGGCACAGAAGCAGACACCCAACTGAGCAGGGAGCCCAATGTGGGACTTGATCCCAGGACTCTGGGATCATGACCTGAGCTGAATGCAGACACCTAACTGACTGAGCCACCCAAGTGCCCTAGTTTTAAACTTCTAACAATTAATATGTGTCATCTTTATACAAAAAGGAAATAAAATCTTGTTATATTACCTTGATGTATTGTTGTGAAGTCACTTCAGTGAGGCAACAGTGGGGCCATAGAATGGAATTCTCATTTTATTTTTTATGGACCACTGGAATAGATTAGTGGTTCTCAATTGAGGAGTAATTTTATACCCTAAGAGCCATTTGGAAATATTTGCAGACTTTTTTTTTTTTTGGTTGTCACAGCTAGGAAGTTGCTACTGGCAACAGGTGTGTAGAGGCCAGGGATGCTGATAAGCATCTTCTAATGCCCAGGACCGTCCCCTCCCTCAACAGAAATCCTCTGGCCTGAAGTACCGATAGTGTCAAGGTTAAAGAACCCTAGCATAGATGAATGGAACCTTGTAAAAAATAGAAAGTTCATGCAGTTGACAAAATTGGTTGAGCTGTTAAGTAATAAGACATCAGAATTTTTGAAAATCAGTAAGATTCACTATGATTTAAATAATTGTTTTTGATGGTTTGTACTTGCTTTGTGGTTTGGTTTGGTGGTAGTAAAGTAAAAATGACTGTTTAATGTAGTATATTCACTAATATGATGTGTCAGTAGAGAACTTTGTAGTGTGCCATAGGTTTCTTCCCTTCATGACCAATGGAACCTGTTTTAAAAGAACAGTGTGTGCTGACTGCTTCTTCACACATGTAAATACCCAATTTGAAGGGAAATTATTTATTTATTTATTTATTTACTTACTTATTTATTTATTTATTTATTTATAAAGATTTTATTTATTTATTTGACAAAGGGAAATACAACTAGAGAGGGAACACAAGCTGAGGGAGTAGGAGAGGGAGAAGTAGGCTTCCTGCGGAGCAGGGACCTCAATGCAGGGCTGGATCCTAGGACCCAAGGATAATGACCTGAGCCAAAGGCAGACACTTAACAACTGATCCACCCAGGTGCCACATGAAGGAAATTAAAAAAAAAAAAAATTTTGAGAGAGAGTGAGAGAGCGAGCAGGCTTGCAGGGGGCAGGGGCAAGGGGAGAAGTAAAAGCAGATTCCCCACTGAGCAAGGAGCCTGATGCCAGGCTCAGTCTCAGTACGTGACTTGGCGAAAGGCAGACACTTAAACAACTGAGCCACCCGAGTGTCCTGGAAATTTTTTTCTAAGAGCAGTTATGAGTCAGGTTAACCAAAACTGTCGGGCAGGGAATACAAACAACCACACTGCTTATAGATTATTGATTTTAGCTCTAGAGTGATAAAACTGAAATATTGTAGGGTTATTTAATATTTATGGAGTTTGGTCTATTTGAATTTGAGTGTAACGTGGGAGAGTATGAGTTGGTACAAGCTAGGTGGTGCTACAGTCACAGTACTTCTTTGGTTTAACTTAAAATGTTTCTTTTTTCTTTGGATCCATGGTGCATCCAAGTGACTGTCCCAGAAAATTGTCAGTATATGACAATTCAGCCTTCCAGGCTGAGGAAGGAGCCACCACCTTGCAGGGATACTGTGTGGATCATATGGCCTTGTTAGATGGCATGGCAAGGAAGAGAGAACCTGGGAAATTGCTAACTCCTTAAAGCTTTCACCTGCAGTTGACATAGGTGAATTCCAGTAACATCTCATTGGTCCAGCAAATTACATGGTCCTGGTGTGTGTGAGAGGGTGACTGCACATTGCGCAGGAGAAACAAATATTCCTGAGCATGAACAGTATTTATCATAACTAGCTTTAGTGTTTGTGTACCTTTGTATATGGTCATTCAGGATAGTTATTAAGAAGGTAGCTGCTGGGCGCCTGGGTGGTTCAGAGGGTCAAAGCCTCTGCCTTCGGCTCAGGGTCCTGGGATCGAGTCCCACATCAGGCTCTCTGCTTGGCAGGGAGCCTGCTTCCTCCTCTCTCTCTGCCTGCCTCTCTGCCTACTTGTGATCAGGCTCTCTGTCAAATAAATACATAAATAATCTTAAAAAAAAGGAGTCAATGCTTTAAAAAAAAAAAGATAGTTGCTAAATGTGCAGATGCCATATCTCACCCCAAAATATCCTAATTGCACTGTGTGGATCATATGGCCTTGTTAGATGGTGTGGCAAGAAAGAGAAAACCCGGGAAATTGCTATTTATATCTTTTGGGTCTGTATTTATATCTCCCTAAATGTTTGGTCTTCAAAATAAGAATCTTTACCAGATGCTGTGGTCTTTGGTTTCTCAAGTGGGCTACCATATTCCACAGGGTACTGAACACTTAGGGATACAAATGGTGGCCTTTTGCATTTTACACAATGGTGAATAATCAAAGTGTTTTTTTTTTTTAAAGATTTTATTTATTTACTTGACAGAGAGACACACAGAGAGAGGGAACACGAGCAAGGGGAGGGGGAGAGGGAGAAGCAGGCTTCCCACTGAGCAGGGAGCCTGATGTGGGGCCCAATCCCAGGACCCCGGCATCATGACCTGAGCTGAAGGCAGATGCTTAACAATTGAACTACCCAGGTGTCCTCATAACGTTATTTTTGTGGTAAAAGAAAAACTAGCATACCTCAGAAAAAAAAAAAAAGGTGAATTCTAAAAACGCAAGCTCTAATGGAGTTTTGCCCTGAAGCAGGCTGTTTTTAGCTAATGCCCCAGAAAGTATTTACTCTCCTCTATTACCAAGTTACATTACTGGACACAGCTGAGAACCACTGCTGTGTACCTAATTTTTTATTAAATTTCAATTTGGTTATTTCCTTAGTTGTTTTCATTTTGGTGGAAAGGGTCATGCCATCATGTTTTTTTTATTGTTCTTTTTAAAAAATTTATTAACATATAATTTATTATTTGTTTCAGGGGTACAGGTCTGTGAATCATCAGTCTTACACAATTCACAACACTTACCATAGCACATACCCTCCCCAATGTCCATCACCCAGCCATTCTGTCTCTCTCCCTACCCCTCAGTAACCCTCAGTTTGTTTCCTGAGTTAAGAATCTTTTATGTTTTGTCTTGTTTCATTTTTCCCTTCCTTCCCCCCAACACCCTCCACCCTGCCTCTCAGAGTCCTCATATCAGAGAGGTCATATGATAATTGTGTTTCTCTATTGACTTATTTTGCTTAGCATAATAGCCTCTAGTTCCAAGATTTTGTGTTTTTTTTTGAGATGCCATCATGTTTTTAAAGCAGGAGCTCCCTTAGGGATCTGCTATTAATACATTACGAGCATGGTGGTGAATTTTACAAAGAGGAATTCAGAATTTCTATTCTGTATCCACTAGCAGTTTGATACAGCAGAAACTAGATAATAAAATTGATCATTGGTTTAGTATTCTGGCCCACCATGTGGAACTGTGAGAGATTATAGACTAGTCTCAATTTTCCTCATTTTACCATGTGATTCTGCGTATTTGTGGTTCCTATTATTTCTAGCTGTTTGAATCTATCTGCATTCATTCAGAAGACAGCTTCTGAGCCCCTACCGTGTGTGAGTGGCCTTATGTTAGGTGCTGGCCATTGGGACAAGATGAGGAAAGACAGCTCTTCCTCTCGAGGACATTCCATGTGTAGATGGCCCACAGGGGTTGTAAAACCTGTCATTCATTTCACGTGGATTTATTGAGCACTGATATGTGACAGGCACCCAGAGACGCTGCTGTGAACAAGAGGCAGTAGAGGGTGGTGTTCAAGAGCAGAGTCTTGGCAGCCAGCAGTCTGGAATCAGATTGCATTTGGGGCTTCATGGAAGCTCTTTGACCACCTTGTGCCACAGTGTCCTTGTATGGGAAATCATGATGCTGCAGAATTCATTCATGTTACGGAATTTGTGGGAGAATCCTATGAGTTAGTATATATAAAGCACTGTTTGGGGGGCCGGCGTGGCTCAATCGGTAAGGGTCTGCCTTCAGCTCATGTCATGATCCCAGAGTCCTGGGATTGAGCCCTGTGTCCAGCTCCCTGCTCAGTGGGGAGCCTGCTTCTGCCTCTCCCTCCCCACTAGTGTTCTCTCTCACTATCTCTGTCAATAGCTCTGTGTCTCTCTCTGAAATAAATACAATCTTTAAAAAAAATAAAGCACTGTTTTAAGTTTTAGCTCTTACTGTTATTCCTTATTTTGTTCTCAGGCGGTACTCACTCCTCAAATCTACATTGTTTCTCATTTCTCCTTTTTATTTCCTTAGACTGGAGCAGTCCCAGTAATTAGTCATTAATTTGAATACTGTAGTTTATTGGTAACCTGTTAAAAAGACTCCCTTAAAAAAAAAAACCCACAGGAAAAAATAGAGTTCTACCATTTTTTTGCTTTTTATGTAACATTTGTTCTGTTTTGGGTTTTTAATTTTTGTAGTCATGGAGCAAAGCCATTGCAAGGCACATTTTGCACGGGGCTTTATCAGGGAAGGCATTTGATTCAAGGGCAAGACAACCCCAATCAGAAGTTGTGCTTTGTGGGAGCCTCTCCACTTCTCCAGACTTGGAAATTCTGAAACGTCTCCTGTACACTTCCATTACCAGGCTCTTATACTTCCTCCGCAAGTGGGCATTCATCAGGGGCACCCACAGTGGCCCACAGCCTGTGCGGCTGCCTTGGCGGCCAAGCAGCAAGTGCCTGCTCTGAAGGACTTTCTAATCGCTTTGAGGAAGTGCTTCACCAGTGTGATTTAACTTTGCAAAGGAAGACTTGTAGGGGGAACCCAGTGGAGACCCATTCTTTGGCAATATTTGCATTTTATAGGAAGCATACATACAAATTTCCCATTTCTATAGTAATGTGGCTTTAATCTTAATGAATGCCATTTTGGTGGTACTCTTCAGAGAGTGGAATTCACATTCACATGTGAACTGGAAATGGGAAAGTGTTATTAGTCTCATGAGGGTTTTGCTTCTGGCTATGCAGCTTTAGAGATTTCATCACAGTCGAGGTATAGCAAAATACCACCATTTCTGCATGTTAGAATGAAACTCGCCAAGGTTTCTGCCTACTTTAGACCAAGGTTTGATTTTTCAAAAGCAGGGGAAAAATGTTTTTACTGAACCCTGAATGTAACCCCATTTCAAAAATCAATTGAAAAGCCAGCAAAAATTGGTCATGAGTGCTGTTAGAAAGCTTTTTTGTAACAGGTTTATTGTCATTCCTAAATAATTTCTTAATTAAATTGCCTGTTACTAATATGGTTCTGTGCAATTTTAGAAATTCTGCTTGTTTGTTTAGTGATTTACATCTTTTTTTTTTAAGATTTTATTTATTTATTTGACAGAGAAATCACAAGTAGGCAGAGAGGCAGGCAGAGAGAGAGGAGGAAGCAGGCTCCCTGCTAAGCAGAGAGCCCACTGCAGGCCTCCATCCCAGGACCCTGAGATCATGACCTGAGCCGAAGGCAGAGGCTTACACTGAGCCATCCAGGTGCCCTGATTAACATCTTTTTTGACTCCACAAAGTTTAAATTGATACCACCCATTTTTAAGTTGACAGTTTCATTCTCTAAGAATGGAAAGGTGAGAGCTTGGATTGAAGAGTCATGTAAAATAATCCTGGATTGGAGAGTGCTGTTGATTTTCTTCCCTTTGCTACCTGTCTTTTCTCTCAAATATGGAGCCCTTCTTTTTTGGTTACTCTCTAGGTCATGATCATTTTACCTTACATAGAGATTCTTGGTTGTTTAATAAAAACATGGATAGCGCCCCAGGTTTTGGTTATAATAGTAATTGCTATGGGGGTGTGAAACTTTCAGCTTTTTAAAGTGTAACTTCACTTATACACACATACACACATATTTGCCTTTCACATGTAAAAGTTATTTGCTAGAATCTGTGCTTTCATCTTGCTTATTTTCCTGCTTTTATACGAAGTATAACATTCCAAATCCAATGGTGATGTTCTGTCACAACAAAGATAGTCTTCTCACTAAAAGAATATGTATTGGGGGCCTTACTTGGCTTATAACTTATCACTTGACCTCCTCCCAAGGACTATGCAAGGTAGATGTTGTCATGCCCACCCAAGTGATAAGGTAACTGAGGGTCTGAGATGTCAAAGGATGTGGCCAAGGTCACGGCTTTCAAGTGATAGATCTGGGATTGATTCACTGTTGGCCTTGGGCTGCTTGCCTTTGACTTTCCTTGGGAGTGTGTGAAAATGCAGATTCCTGGGCCTCAGTTTATCTCAGTTTCTGAATCTACATGTTCAGATAATCAGGTGACTTTTATCCACAGGAAAATTTGAAGAGGGGTGTTATGTTTCTTCAAAAAATAGTTTCAGCCAGTGTAGTACAAGACACTGAAAAAAATTCCACTTGTGATGCTTTTCATCTATGGGCCTTTATGATTTATACCTAATTACAAGTTATATTCTAGTTCATTATCCTTCAGCTGTTCTGCTCCTGCAACTGGCTTTGAGCTAGTCTAACAGGGATGATGTGTCGTACTGGCTTCTGTGACATTTCTTAGTGATCTGTTTTGTGGTATTACTGTTAGTTAAAATGGCCTTGTGGCTATAAAACAAGAAAAATTGATTCTGTCCTAACTGCTTGATCTTTCCATGTATCCAGGTAATCTTCTTGTCACATTCCCCTCCACACTTACCTTTGCTTGTTGAATTTAAAAAATTTTGGCTTTTCCTTGTCCACTCCTTCAAAACATTAGAAGTGACTCACAGTGATAAACTCCACTTAAAACAAGCAAGTTTTATCTTACATAGAAAAATGAGAAAATTATAGAAACAAGTTTAAGAAGGCAAAACATGCTTCTGCCTTGCACATGAAATGATTAGTTGCTGTAGTTGAAAACTGAATTTAATTCTCATCTTTTGGGCAGTGAAGTCAAACAGGAAAGTCTTAAGGGGCTGTTGAATTCTCAAAGTAGGATGAATAGGGTCATTCATGTTCATCTGGAGAGACACATTTTCCTGCTGCTGAATACTAAGAGGAATATAGTAGGTATCTCTTGTATTAAAGGTCATAAGGCAACATAACATGTAATGTCTTATTTTGCAAAAGAAAATGAAATGCATTTTAAAAACACACCTTTCTTAAGTTAGTCTTCAAAAAATGCCAAGATCATGAAATTTAGATTTTGTGAAGTGATTTTGGGGAGGGAATGAAAATACTATGATGGCAGTGTATTGTTTCTTGATGATCAAACAGCTGAATACAGGGGTAAGAGCTTGAGAGCCTTATTTAAATGTGTAATTTAATATGTCCTTTGGACTGAGCCTCCCTCTTGAATTAGGTTTATCTGAAGTGGGCTTTTTTTATTAAAGACTATGGCTACATGGTGTATGTGTGTATATATATATATGTATGTGTATGTGCACATGTGTAATTATTTATATATACTTTTTCCCCCTAAAAGCAGATTTTATAAATAAAAAAATCCCATTGACCATGTTGAAGGTCATTCAGCATTAAACAGTTTGAGACTGTTTTGTTCCAGTTTCTTTATTAATGTGGAATAATTATCGAATAAAGCATGGTCTCAAATATCAAGGTATTTGCAGACTGGTAATCTTAATTATTATTTAATTTGAAATAATGTCTTATAAATTTATACTCTGAATAAGGGCACAGTCCTAAGAAACTGGTTGATATTTTACCTAGAATCACTGAGACATGCTTGCTAAAAATGCAGAAAAAGAATTCATTTGAGTACCAAAATCTCCATTTTAAACAAAATCCCTGGGGGATGCAAAAGCAGGAGTCTTTGGTGGACACTCAAAGAGATAACAGATGAGAATGGTAACCTTATATTTAATGGACTGACTGGTCATTCTCACTGCATGGAGACCCAGTTAAAGTGTAATGACTAAGGTCATCTGTAAAGACTAATCTTAATAATCACCTTACAATTTTACTTGAAGCAAGCTATCCGTGTTAATCTCCAGGCATGAAATGTAATGATCTGTTTTATTATTGTTAATTTATGTTCAAGCTTCCTTTTGCTCTTCTTCTTAACCAACATAACAATTATACAGGCTAACTATTTGCCTCAGGGAGATGCTGTAATAGGACTAATTAAATATTTAATATTTTAAAGGACTTAAACAACCTTGTAAGTAATATGTTAAGAGGAGATAAAATCATGATGTTCCCTTTAGTAGGAGGAATGTTAATGAGGCACTGGGATCAAGCATCCCTTTAATGCCCATATCCTGTGTCTGTCCAGAAGCAAAATAGCATAATGGTTAAATCTGTGGCTTTGGCAACGTACGGGCATTCTCCCACTTCTTAGCTGTGGGGCCTAGAATAAGTGTCTTAGTCTTTCTAGCCCAATTTCACTTTTGTCACCTAGAGGGTGAGGATATGAGGATCACCTACCATTCTGAATTTTTGTGATGCCATATATGTTTCTAATAAAAGAAAGTGGTTTTTATTAAAATGAGTTAATCTCATAGACTACAGATGTTACCAGATTTGTGACTTGTGGATTTTTTTTTTAACTAGAAATATGGTTAAGATTTCAAAAATGGATATGCACTTTTAGAACTAATCATGAATCTGGAAAGAAGGAAAAGTAATAGGAGGAGAAAAAGAAGGTGGAGGGGAGTAGGAGAAAATGCCTCTAAATGTCAACCTACACGGGGACTAGGGACCAAGAATAAGCAATTTCTGTTCTGAGGAAGGAGACTTACCACAGATATACAATCAGTTGTAAAAATGACCTCACTGATGTGGATGAATCACAGAATTATCAGATGTCAAAGTATAGAGATCGTATGGGAAGTGCTTCATTTTCTAAGTCAGTGGTTAGTGAATGAATCCAAATTAGCCTGATGTTTTCATCATTTTTTTAAATGACATCTTATTTTTTCAAAGTTTACGTAAAACAAGGAACCAGACTGACTAACAAAGATTTAGAAAAACTGTCCCTTTGGCAACTGAATCAGAATTAATTGAATAAGCATTTTAAATACATATACTTACAATATCTTCCAAAGCTTGTCTTCCTATTTCCTAGGTGTTTTTTTGAAGGCTTTTCCTTTATAACTGAAGATATTATATAAATTCCTTTCTAATGGAAAATCTAAAGGTAAAACTTATTCACATGTTGTTTTTTGAAGATGTGATTTACAAATTTTGGGGCGACCCAAATAATGTAATTTTATTGTGCATTCCTAGTCCACCATCCTGGCTACGGGCAAAAGGAAACCATATCTCAACTCCATTCATTCAGCAAATGTTAGTAACAATTGTAACTGTATGATGGGCCATTTGAAAAGAGAATCAGGTTTAAATTTGCTCAGAAGTTATGCATTTTTTTCTTGTCCCCTTAACGTACCATCACTAAGTATTCTTGATTAGTTCTTAAAATTTATTAGCTATGTATTGATTTTGAGAACTTACTGGAAAATCAGGGCAAGGTTCTACTTTTCTTTCAGGTATAGTTGATCCACATTATTTATGGATTCCACTTTTGTGAGTTTTCCTACTTATTAGAATTTATTCATAACCCTCCCTAAAATCAATACTCATGCCACTGTTGAGGTCATTCATAGATCTGTGGGTGAAAAATTTGAGTTGGCCCGTGTACATATTTGGGAGATCAAGCAAGGCTGATACTTCAATTTCTTAACTTAGTTTTTATATTGTGACCACATGTCCTTTGCCTTGTCTGTATAAAGCAGTATGTTTTGTATTTTTGTTGGTGATTTAAAAGGAACCCTAAGGTTAGTGCTGGATGGCTACCTTCTGTTTGTGTCCACAAGAAGGCTGTGATGAACCTTATGGAGACAATGTATGTGGTAAACGTCATTCAAGCATGTTGGCTGTGATTTTTACATTACTAAATCATTAATATATATTTAAAAAGGCATTTTTCAACCAAAACACACATAAAACAAAATTATGTATTGATTGGTTGTTGAAAATATGATCAGTGGCTGGCAAGACTCTAATCCTGTATTTTCCCAAGGAACATTCCATACTTCTGTGTTCCCAGTGACTTCACAGAACACAACTACTATGAATAAAGATAATCAATTGCATTTGCATTTTTTGAGGAGTTTGCTAAATGCTCATTCTTGGATATAGCGGTGGTGAGAGATTCTTTGGCGGGGCAATTGTGTGGCAAAGTCTGGAGAGTTATTCCTGTTCCTCTGATCCTTCCAACAATGTTATAAGCCCTGATTCCCAACATTACATCTGTTCCTAGATGGAATGGGGCTGGAATGGTTTCTATAACCTGTGGTTGAGTCTTGGTAAGATAACTCCTTCCACCTCTCACTTTTAGAATGTTCCATCCATCCTTATGAGCTAGTAGATTTGAGATAATTTTGGTGTAAGTAAGTAGATTTGAGATAATTTTGGTGTAATTATTCTCAAATAGAAGTCATGTACTAAAACTGACAGAAATTTCCCTTTTGATTTGGATCTACTCAAGATAGGAACAAATAAACTGCCCTCCTGAGGGAATAAACATGAACAAAAATCCACAATATTGAAAGCCTTGGAGTTTAATTACATGCTTTCTCTTTTCCTAGCCCTCTGTATTAAACCTGTGATCTGTGTTTATGGCTGAACTACATTAATTTTGTAAGATCTTCTGTTGGTTAGCAAAGGTAAACAAAAGACTTTCATTTCTCATTAGATCATCTCTATTAACTTACTGAAGAAACAGAATGAAATACTTTAACTCCTTTAATGGACTCAGGAATCATCTGAGTTTAATCGGAGTGATTTTAAAAATTATTTAAGGCACCTCAGTGGCTCAGTCAGTTAAGCGGCTGCCTTTGGCTCAGGTCATGATCCCAGGTTCCTGGGATCGAGTCCTGCTCGGGTCTGGCTCTGCACTGAGTGTTGAGTCTGCTTTTCCCTCTCCCTCTGCCCCTCCCCCAGCCCTGCTCATGCACCCTGTCTCAAATAAATAAATAAATAACAGAAAATTTACTATTTAGCATATTATTGTGGAATTTTGACTGTTAATACCTGTCAAGCATTGTAAAGAAATGTTTATACTATTATTAATTCCTATATATACATGCAAAATTATTTTAATTAATTTATTTTCTTTTAATATTTGAAAGAACTAAAATATATAGAGTACCCATGAGAGGGCTAATGATGCTGATGACATTTAGTGTCCCGTTATTGTTGGATTCAAATATTTTTATTATTGTAGTGTCAAAAATAACAAAAAATTCTATCTAAATTTGTTTAGAGGGCACCTGGGTGGCTCAGTGGGTTAAAGCCTCTGCCTTCGGCTCAGGTCACGATCTCAGGGTCCTGGGATCAAGGCCTGCGTCGGGCTCTCTGCTTGGCGGGGAGCCTGCTTCCTCCTCTCTCTGCCTGCTCTCTGCCTACTTGTGATCTCTCTGTCATATAAATAAATAAAATCTTTAAAAAAAAATAAATTTGTTTAGAGACTGGGAATTACAGTAACATTAAATCAATTGAAAATTGGCCTCCAGCTCCATTGTTATACTTCCACACATCAATTGATTGAAAAAAAAAAAAGAATCAACATCCCTTTTACATAGATCATTTAGATAGATATTAACATTTAGCCATGAGCATTTGCAGCCTTACTGTGCTTGCTCCATAAATGCCTTCCTCGCAGCACCTGAGGTATTGCTTTATACAGACTCAAAGTCTAATTGTCTTAAAAGGGAAATTCAATAATGAGTTGATTGTGTTTTATAGCCTCTAAACAGTCCCATTTTAGTTTTTCAGTTTTTATTTCCTTTTAAACTCCCTAGAATTTCTTTACTTATAGAGGTAGGTAATCAAAGGTAAAGGAATCTTTATAATCTGCAGGGTAATGTGACTCATGGGGATGCTCCACTTCCTTCCATTCTGTCGTCAGTGATTAGAAATTTTCTTTTTCTTATGTCAACCTTTTTATATCCTATCTATCCTAGACTTCCTGGAGCCATTTTGGAACGTTTCAAATTTATTTCATTGGGTAATTTACATTTCTTATTAGGACACCCAAACAGAACCCACCTGGACACCCTCCTTGGCTCTGTCCTCATTTTGCACCTTCAATCTCCACAAGGACAAGTAGGGTACCTATGCTCACATTTTGTTGTTGTTTAAACACCGTCTATATACCTTGCAACAGGTAACATTTAATCACGATTACCTATTCACCTATTTTTGGGCATATGGAATGTCTCTAATTTTTCACTACTATGAATAGCTGTAAGAAGTCTTAATTTGTCTTGTATGTTAATTCTTCTGTCTGTAATCCCAAAGTGAAATTAATAAGGCAATGGGCAAGAACCATTTTAGTCACTAATTCTTTTATCAAATATTTATTCATTTCCTGATACATATCAGAACTTGTGCTAGGTGCTGGGCATATGATGGTGATTATTTAAAATAAAAAAGATGTGGTTTCTGCCTTTAATTTTATAGGTCTTGTCTCATGTGCCAAATTGCTCTTCAGAAAGAGGGAACAATTTTCAGAATCCCCAACCTTTTTCATTCCCTCAATCTTTCCACTGTTGGTTTTTAAATTTTGTTTCCCTTTTGCTAGCTTAATAACTAGGTAATGGCATGTTAAAATCATTTTGATTTGTGTTTGTTTAGTTGTAAGTGAAGATGCGCATTTCTCCCCAAATCAGCAATTTATTCATCTTTTCTCTTTGTTTATTTTAATAGGATAATTGGTAGATTATGTCTTCTTTTATTAAATAGGAATTCCTAGTTTTCTCCATTTTCCTGGAATACTATTTTAATTTGAATTAGACAATAATTAGACACAGAAGAATGATGTTTAGTAAGTCTAATAAATGCTTATCTTGGAATAGAGCATCTAATGAATTTAAAGATCATTAAAGTAATCCTAATATGGTTGGCTTAAATGATTTAAAAAAACCCATGAGATCAAACAGCAATTTTGCTTATCCATAAATATATTAACACTAATTTTATGACACTATAGCTAGAAGAAAAAGAGAGCAAAATATGATAATTAATGAGTCCTTTAGGAAACAAAGCTAAATTAAACACATTTTAATTTGTTAAAAAAAAAACTCAAAGCAAAAATTACCTTTACCAAATCATTGTTGAATAGTCTTCTTCTTCAGGAGCCTACACACATTTTGAATTAAAAATCATTAGTCTTATCGTAACTCAGACAGGATTTCTGACCAATTAACAGCTGTTTCACAGTCACAGCATTCACATAGCCACCAAAGAACTTTAACCCTTTTGCAGCAGGGACAGTCCAGCTTTGGAGTATGTCTACCCTGGCTGGCTCTACACCCAGTTCCATGCCTTCCCTTTCTAGAGCTCCTACATCCTCCCTAGGCTTTCTCCCCAGCAGAGTTCTGGACCCTAGACCTCCTCCTTCATGAATTCTCCTCCAGTAGGTTTTGACTTGTATCCTAAGGGAAAGGCTGAATATGGAAATGTTTTGGGAGAGCAAAACTACACATAAAACCAACCAATAACAACAGCACAGCTCAAGAAACAGACCGTCACAAAGAAACAGACCATCACAGAAGTTTATCTGTTGGTTAAAAAAAAAAAAAAAATTAGAAGCAAAGTAGTATTTGGGCAGATTCACTTCATTTCTCCTCTGAGTTTCTCTCTCTGCCAAGTTTGAGGTTTTCTCATCTAGCCTTCTGGTCCTTAGTCACACACATACACAGACACACCCCACAGCTGGTGTGATGGGTCTGAAGCTGATAATAATCCTAACAAAGAAGTTCTTAAGTTGAACAGTAACATGGGGTTACTGTTAGTTGATCATTGTGTAACCCAACACAAAGGCCAACTGTGTATCTTCCTTCAATAGGAAATCTAAGTATATAAATGCTAATAGGGGACAGCAAAGCAAGGTGGTAAAATGGAACAAAAACCATTGTTTGTTACCACCCAAGTTGATAGTATGAAACACACAAAAAGTCAAACTAGTCAAAATGTATTATAAGGCTGACTTTTTCGGTTGTACATTGTATGTAAGTAGAGGCAATATTTTTCCTTCAGGTTACTAGAATACTGGGCTTCAGAGTAGTGAATAGGTTCTTTTGTTCTTTTTGTTCATCCATTATTTCAGAAGCATGACTGCTGGTCCCAGATTCTGCTAGGATCTGTGAGGAATACAAAAAATGTCACGATTTCTCTCTGCCCATGACAGTCTAGTTGAGGAGCACAAGACAGAAAACTCTGGAGTAATTTGAGAATGAGTCCAAGGCAAGTACCTGATGGTAAAGAGCAGGATGAGTTCCTAAGGTGCAGTGGGAATTCACAGTAAGAGGAAGTTCACCGAAATTATATTTGATCCAGCCTGGAAGACTTCTTGGGGAAGCAGAGCTTTAAGCTGGGAAGCTATGCCAGCTACTATGCTTGGTGTCAAACACATGTTAGGAATTGTATTAGAAAAGATAGCTATGTTTAGGATTGTCAGAAAGGGTGAGTCTACCCTTTAATTAGTACAGTGACATTTCCATTTGCTGTCCACTAGCCTAGGTACTTTAACTGAATCCAGAATGTTTCCCTAGAAGGCTGATTAATGACCTTAGGGGAGTTTAGGTACCTGAGAACCTCGTTAAAGTCTTCTTGAGAATTGATCTGCTTACCACTGTCAGTAATGTTTTTTTGTGAATAAAGGACAAAAAAAAATTAATTGTATTTTTTAGGACTTGTGCTAGATTTTTCAGAACATACAGAAAAAAAAAAAGAAAACCTGAAACCACAAACATTTTCTTGACACTCACACTCTTCATGGTTCCTACCAAAAGGAGACTGCTTTTTCTCATCTCAGCCATCCAGGAGAGAAATTATATGGCCTAGTTCATTCAACCTTTGGGTAAGAGACTACCTCACAGAATATAATAAAATACCATCATAAATCAAGGAGATTTTTAGGGTTGTGCTTTGCACTGAAGAGAGAATACAAATAAGGTTAAGCAAGATTCTCCTTCTTTAGACTTAAAAAAATGAATAACTAGACTTCCTTATAGTTTGTCATGAATACAAATTCTGTCAGAAGAGGAGAAAAGTAAATATGTCATTCAAATTTTAGTATTGCCTTTTGAAGTATATGACTTGTCAGGGTAAGAAAGACCTAACAACTTAATCGACGTTTCCGTAAAATGGGCATACTATTGTTTTCTGATGTGTAAAACACCTCTAAATATTTATGGAAAGAGATAATGATCCTTAGAGGTGTTTTTTATTTTTTGTTTTTTTAAATGAATTAGACTATTTACCAGGATGATTAGGGGCAATCAAATAAGACAGAGTTTATGGCTTGCTGTCACTTTTCTACATCCTTCCAGCTCCAGCATGTATTCTTCTTAGCTCATGTACAAAAAAAATGCATTTTCACTTATGGTCTCCAACACGGTAGGAATGGAAAGTTTTTCATCCAGGATCTGTGTATTACTTGTAAATCAATTGGTATATTGACTAATGATTTGCTCTCAGTGGGGAAAAAGTTCCTGGAGTAGGAATCACTCCTTCTCTATATTAGACCCTGTCGACCTCAATTCCTCCTGTCTTGAGCAGGGAACACTCTCAACTCTGACGGAGCTTATAGTTTAGGGAGACTTATTTACAGATCTAGACCCACCTGAAGAAGCCAAGTATTGCATAAATTGGCACTTAATATGCTCTCTTCTATCCTTTTCAAAGGGTTTCATGCATATAAATAGCCCCTTCCAGATTGCAAGGTTTCTGGAGGAAGAGACTTGTTTTATATTTCTTTTTACTTACCTTCCCTCCTTGCCCCATCCTATGGTCTTTGCTTCTCCTGTCCTGCTCTATATGGCCTTCTTAATTCAGAAGATGCAGAAGATTATTCCTAATATTTACTGCTAAATTCCTGGTAAATTTAATTTGAAATTACACGAACTAGAGAGACAAAAATCTGGGCCAAGAAATTCACCAGTATGTCTATACTCTGGTTTATTTACTGCACATTTACATTTTATGGACCTTTCTCCCCCCCCCCTCCCCCCGACAGGGGAAGAAAAACTACCAACAGAAGGATAAAGCTACGGAATATTAGGACTTGTAGCTCTACGCTGACCCTAAACCTTTGTGGGAAAGATTTTGCCTGAGAGCCAGACAGGATCCCGAGGGGGCAATTTCAGGGCAGAGAGAGGCAAAGTGAATCCCATTCAGGTGAAGAGAGAAACATTTATTAAGACGTAAGGTGAGGGGAAGAGGAAGTGAAAGGGGCTGCAGACCTCTGCAGGAAAGAAATAGTTATGGTGTTCTGGGAAGAGATATTGTTGGAAATTTTGAAGTCTAAAGTACCAGCCGAGGGCACTGTGTTGCTTCCTCTTGGGAACAAGAGGTCTCAGGGTTCAATTCATTTGTTTTGGACTGAAAAAAAAAAAAAAAGCCACCAGCTCTACCCTATGATTTTAAATATGAACAAAAAAATATCCATGAAGGGAAAGCAGGCTATAGTATGAGGCTGCCATTGTACCAAAGAACATGAAATTACAAATCAGTGAGTGACTTGAAAGAAGATTAAAATTTGTATTTGTTAGTCTATTTTTAAGCGTTTCTTTCATAAGGCTAGGAAAGAAGGTTATATAAAGTTTAGCCAGCTTTTTGTAAGATAATCTAAAAGCACCTTTTCCACCTTCTGTTCTCAGATTTGGCAGCAAAAAAATTTGTTCTGATCACAGTTTCTTAAAGTATAATTACTTTGTCAAAAGAAAATATAATTAGAACTGATATTTTAAAATGCACTGTAATTGTATTTAAAGATTTGATAATTTGCTCACGTACAAAATGTTCTGTTAATTTAGTAACAACCAACAGCACCGGAATCAGGAAATGATCTGCTGGTTTTTCTCTTTCCTGTTTTAAAAATACCATCTATTCTGCCCTTTTATCTATTCCAAGAGATATAGTCAATTTCAGCGGTGGATTGAATTAAATGCTTGGTGTAGCTTTATGACTGTTGGGCCCATTTATTTCCTCTGTTGTACTGCACTTTTTTATACATCTCATACCATTACTGCAGTCGTGTCACAGCAAAAGTAACTCGGGATTCCAGCGGGCCCTCCAAGGTCCCTTCTTTTGTAACTGCAATCAGCATAAATCTGTTTCTTGTTCCTTATCCCTGCTCTGAAAACTCTGGAAATCCCCTCCTTCTTTCTACTAGTCTCAGTGATGACTTAAAAAAAAAGATCTCTTCTATGTAGCAGCAGTTTGATGGATTGAATTCCCCCACGAATGACAAGCTCTTGTCATGTTGCCCACATGCAAATTGGATCAATAAGTCACAGATTTCTGGAATAAAATATTTCTTATGAATAAAGGGCTCCTTTTTCACAAACTGTAGAACTGCACAGAGCCCTGGGCTTCACAAAGACCCAGAGCTGTCAAGTTTTAGATAGAAAACAAATTGAGTCAGTTAATTATTCTCCATTCACCTCATCTAAGGTTTGCATTATCAAAGTCAAAACAAGTGGACGACTTTCTCCTCTTTCTGGGAAGGGCACTTACCCTAGTATCTGCTGCCCTAATCTAAACATGTGCTGTTCAGAAGTGATTTACAAGGCTCTGAAGAGTGGAGTTTCTGGAGGCAGGTTCTTTGACCCTGAATCTCAGCTCCCCCATAGAACCTTGCCAAAGGTTTAGCCTCTCTGAACTTGTCTCCTTAGGCAGAAAGCCAGAGTAGTGATAGTACATACTTTTTCCGGCTCTGTGAGGCATTTAGAGTAATTAGTTATTACTATTATCACGCTGGATTAAATACTGTCTCGCCAAATATTTCCAACAAATTATGATCTATGATGGCTCATTTAAGCCTGAAATATTTTCTCGAAGAATTTAACTTCTGATTAATTGACAGAGACTCTTAGAATCACATACATTTCTAGTTAAAATTTTTTTTTTCTCTTCTCTCCCTTCAACCAATTTCTAATTGAAATGAATACTGTAGTGGTCATTTTCTAGTTTCATATTTGAAGTGAAAATATGTATGAGAATTATATGGATAAAATATAATTTTCTCATTACTGAATTTTTGTTGTTAATAGGGTCCCTGGTCAAAGGAATGAGGCTGATATAAAAGCGAAGTTTAAGCAAAGTTTCATTTCATGCCAAGCATCAGAATTTTGCTGGCTAGTCAGGGTCACTTTGCCCTGGAAAAGGACCCCGCCTAACTTTTTAGGTTAGCTTTTGTAGGGCACCCCCTCCCCAAATCACAAGCTGACTAGGGGCAGGAGTTAATTTACATTCCCATTTATAGGGGAAAACCCACACCCCAAGGTGACCCATCTCCTTTCCAGGCTTACCTGAGTTAATTTGCACTTCCATGGTCTTCCATCTGAGCCCAAGTAGTTTGCATCTAAATACCTGCCCCCAGGGAGGGAGATTAAGGGGGTTACTGATTGGACTACCCCCCAACCTGGCTCACCTTTGTTTTCCAGGGGCCATTTATCCATAATACCTGGAGCTGTTTTTTATGAGTAAACAGGATGGCAGCTTGGATTTTAAAACAGGACCTTACAGTTGCGTGGCGTGAATTACTAGTTAAAGTTAGAGTAACTGGAAGGGCACAAAAATATATTTGAAGGAAGATAAGTTTCCATCTCTCATCCTGTCCAGATATTTTTTTTTTCTTTCCACCATGATCTGATATTGATTTGCAGAAGTGCAATGGATGGAAAAAAGAATGGCAATCAATTTAGGTCATTAAAATAATTGAACAGAAGAAAGAAATTAAATGTTTGCTTCAGCCACAATGCAGTGACATACATTGTTTAGCGTGACATTGATTAAGATCAGGGCTTTCTTCTTTAGCAATGTTTTATTTTATCTGAAACATTGACATTTAAACCATTTAGTGGTCATATTCCTATGTTCTTCAGGTTAAAAAATTTTGATTATAAAATAAGTTTAAGTTTCATACCAAGTTATAATGATGAAGTAAATTTATGAATAACTAGTGTTTGTTTAGAATTATTGGATGATACCAGATCTTTGAAGGTCATATGAATTGTTTTCATTTGCTATTCTCAGTATGAATGATCTAACCAGGTGCAACGTTAGAAAGTAGACTTTAGTTTCTTAAGTGAACACAATACACTCACCTGGAGTTGAAAGATGGGTTCTTTGAAACTCTGTGAAGATGTTTTTCTATAAACTGTGTTAGTTTTGAAATAATGAAGGCCATTAAATTAGCCAGGGAGATGTCTTTGAAATAGAAGAGAGTAAAGGTGAATACTTGGATGTAATCTTTTTTTTTTTTTTTTTAGATCTAACCAGGTACGACCTTAGAAACTAGACTTTAGTTTCTTAAGTGAACACAATACACTCACCTGGAGTTGAAAGATGGATTCTTTGAAACTCTGTGAAGATGTTTTTCTATAAACTGTGTTAGTTTTGAAATAATGAAGGCCATTAAATTAGCCAGGGAGATGTCTTTGAAATAGAAGAGAGTAAAGGTGAATACTTGGATGTAATCTTTTTTTTTTTTTTTTTAAAGTTAAAGAATGTTCTGAATTTTCTTTTCTTGGAAAAGTTAATGAATGTTCACAGAAGTGGGTTTGAACTAGCATCTTTAGTTTTGGCTAAAGAGACAGTCATAAGAAGCTAGAATCGAAGGGTTAAAAAAAAAAAGCCAAAGAAGCAAAGGATGACTCCTTGTTTGACCATTCTTACCATCAACAGAGCTGTGATCGACTCTCTGATTGTTAGTTTTATGGGACCGGGTAAATATTTATTGTTGACTTAAGGAAAGTGGCACATCAGTACATATTCCAGGACCAAAGGGTTATTAATAATGTTGACTTGGTTTGAATTCCTATGGGGAACGGAACTGATTTTCTTTATTTGAATCTGCAGCCTGAAGCTGAAAAGATGCGGCCGGCTGCAGTGTATGTGTTATTAAATGCTATAAAATGCTATCTCTTGCCTCAGACCACAGTGTGACTGTTGTTTAAAGCTAACTGTATGCTACATCTCACTGGGAAAAGGAGTTGTGTAATTCCTTAAGGAGTCTCTAAAAGCAGTGTGTTGTGTGCAGTGTATTGTGTAGATGTCTTGCTAACTGTATTGAACAGTAGCAATATTTGCTACCACGTCCTTTCCTTTTGTCAAACACTGGGGGCAGATAATCCCTTCCTCCCCCTCCCCCCCCAGCAAGCAAGGGTGTGAATGGGGGAAGGGCAGAGAGGGAAAGAGAGAGAGAGAATTTCAAACAGGCTCCCTGCTCAGTGAGGAGCCTGACACAGGGTTCCATCTCAAGACCCTGACTGAGATCATGACCTGAGTAGAAGTCAAGAGTTAGATGCTTAACTGACTGAGCCACCAGGACACCCCAGGGGGCATATACTTTAAAAAATGTTTTTCTTCCCTAACAGCAGCTGCTCAATGACCTGAAAAATCTTTGTCTTAGTAATTCAGAGTAGTATTCCTTTCACTTTGATTCAAATTCAGCAAATGTTTATTGGGTCCTGACACTGTGCCAAGAACTTTGCTAGGCACGTGAGGTTGTAAAGCTGAATATGACTCTGCCCAGTCCCATAGGAGCTAATAACATACGGGTGGCATGTTCTAAAGAATAAAACAATTAAACAAATGAAAACAAATAGAATCAAAACCCCAGACCGGTAACTGGAAGGCGAATTACTGAAGGATGCCTTCAATAAGGAGACTTCACTCCAGTTGGAATTCATTTTGTCCAGAGAGAGAAGGGAAAGGGGATTCCCAGCTGAGAATAGGGTATGTCAAGGAATGACCATTCATATAACTGTTTGGAAACTGTGAGGTCCAGTGTATGGTAAATTATAATACAGCTTGTTTATCACTTTTGATGAACTCCAAGGGCTTGACCATCTTCTTTAACTGCTCTTTCTACTTTATCTCTTATGAATCCTGCAGTGTACGACTCATACCACTCCCTGGATATCTATTTAAAAGATATGGAATCATAATGACTGAATAATGAATTAATTCATCTGTGGGATCACCCAATTTTTTTACTGGAATGCACTATTTGAGTTTATAAATGTCACACCATTCATTAAAGATCTTGGGGTTGGAAGTGCTGTTTATTATTACCCAGTCAAAGACCTTCGCTTGAGGATTGATTATAAGGTTGAGTTAGAGATTAAATCAGAGCTTTACTTTGAAGCTCTGACTGTAAGTGGATCTAATGGTCCTCACAGATGGCTTCAGAGACCAGACTTTTTCCTCTGCATACCTTTCAAAGACTGTGGTTCTCAGATCACAAATATACCCATAATATATTTTTCAGAGAGTAGGTTTCAACAATGTTTGTGGAAGGAATGAAGGGACTTGTGGGATACTGCCTCTCCATTCTAACAGGTGAAGTCATTAATCTGTGCTTAAGACTGCTTACATTTTGCCCTGGAGATAAGCATCATTATTTTTAGGGTCTCTATTCCAGAATAATTAAATAACCTCCCAGGCAGAATGCAAAACCCAAGATTAACCTCTGGCCTAGTGGGTGGGGTAGAGAGAGTTAACTAGTTAGAGAAGAAAGTTTTAAGAGTTGTTAGAATTAGTATGTGTGCAGTCCAAGAATTGTTGATTATAAAAGTCCCCAGCTTTTAGTTCCTGCCTGTGGTTTTAATTAGTTTTAATGAATGTAAATCATGTGGTCCTCTACTGACCTGCTCAAGTTCATTACTCACTAGGTTGTCTGCAGCTGGTTGTTTCAGGATTAACTGTCATGCTTAGGGAGACGAGCTCTTGTCACTCACATAGTCTCAAGCAAGGGCGATTTTCTTCCCCGGGAATGAAATTCAGTTCACACAGAGTGTTTGGCTTCAGTGCTCAACCTGTGCATAATGACCCCTTGGGTTGTTTTAGAGGAAGACTCTACGGATGCCAGGTGAGCACAGAATCTGGATTTCCTATACAAAGGGAAACCCCAGAAATGCCTAATATGATATTTGCCTTATTAGTATAATATGCTAGTGTGTTCTTATTGATTATAATAACGACATTTGATCTTACTAAAAAAATGAGGGTGGGAAAGAGTAGATTTAGTGCTTAAATTCAATGTAACGTATTGTGGGACCATTTTAGAGGTGAGAGAAGGTCCCTAGAGTCTCAAGTCTGGTTGTACTTTTGAATCACCTGGACAGCTTTAAAAAAACTCCACATACAGGCCTTGTCCCAAATCAACTGCATAAGAACTTCTAGGGATACTGATTCTATAGGTCTGGGATTGGGCTCTCTCAAAACTGTTTTGAAGTAATTTAAGTCTTACAGGAAAGTTATAAAAACTCAATTATACTTTTTTATCTGCATTCAACAATTTTTTTTTTACATTTTAAAATATTTGCTTTGTCTCTATAGATATTATTTCTGAACTATTTAAAAGTATGTATTTTTTGTTTTTGACAATTTTTATTTTTTAAAAATTTATATTTTCCTAGGTTTATTGATATATTCATTTTTTTTTTTTTAAGATTTTATGTATTTATTTGACAGAGAAACACAGCTAGAGAGGGAACACAAGCAGGGGGAGTGAGAGAGGGAGAAACAGGTTTCCCGCCAAGCAGGGAACCTGATGTGGAGCTCGATCCTGGGTTTCCAGGATCATGACCTGAGCCGAAGGCAGTTGCTTAACCAACTGAGCCACCCAGGCGCCACCTGATGTATTCATTCTTTAAAAAGATATTTATTTGAGAGAGAGAGCAAGTAAGAGAGAGAGAGAGAGAGAGAGAGAGAATACAAGATGGGGGAGGGGCAGTGGGAGAGGGAAAAGCAGACTCTTTGCTGAGCAGAGATCCCAGTGTGGGGCTCCATTGCAGGACCCTGGGATCATGACCTGAGCCGAAGGCAAATACTTAACCAACTAAGCAACCCAGGTACCCCTTTACTGATGTATTCTTGATATGTTACATATATAAGTTTAAGGTATACAACTTGATGATCTGATATACATATATATTGTGATTTGATCACTATAATAAGATTTGTTAACATCTCCATCCATTAACATAATTACCATTTTTTTTGTTGTTGTAGTAATCACATTTAAGATCTACTTTCTTAACATTCAAATATGCACTGTAGTATTATTAATTATAGTCATTATGTTGTACATTAGATTCTTTAACTTACTAATCTTAGAGCTGAAAGTCTGTACATTTTGACCAGCATTTCCCCATGTCCCCCACAACCCAGCCCCTGGCAAACACTAGTCTACTCTCTTTTTATGAGATTAGCTTTTTTAGATTCCACATGTAAATGATGTACACTATTTACCTTTCTCTGTCTGACTTATTTTGCCTAGCATAATACCCTCTAGGTCCATCTGTGTTGTCACAAAAGGCAGGATTTCCCCCTTTATATGGCTGAATAATATTCCATTGTGTTTATATGCTATATTTTCTTTATCCGTTTATCTGTCGGTGGGCACTCCAGTTGTATCCATGTCTTGGCTATTGTACATAATGATGCAGTGAATAAGGGGGTGCAGTTACCTCTTTGAGATAGTAATTTCATTTCTTTATATATATCTGCAAGAGTGGGATTGCTGGGTCATATGGTAGTTCTATTTTTTTCATTCTTGAAGAACTGCCGTACCGTTTTCCATAGTGTCTGTACCAATTATTCCCACCAACAGAGCATAGGGGCTCCCTTTTCCTCCTATTTTCATCAACACTTGTTATTTCTTGTCTTTTTGATTTTAGCTATTTTGATAGGTATGAGGTAATATGTCATTGTGGTTTTTAATTGCATTTCCCTGATGGTTAGTGAGGTAGAGCATCTGCTCATTTCCTGTTGACCACTTGTATGTATGTCTTCTTCGAAAATATGTCTATTTTAGGGCCTTTGCTCATTTAGAAATTAGATCATTTTATTTATTTATTTTTTGATATTGAGTTGAATGAATTTTAAATGTATTTTGGATATTACCCCTTATCAGATGTATGATCTGCAGATATTTTCTCCTATGCCATAGGTTGGTTGCCTTGAAAATATCTTGCATATAACATGCTTCTTTACCCAATAATTTTTCAGTGTGTATTTCCTTGAACAAAGAATATTCTCTTCTATAGCTAAATTGCAGTAATCAAATTAAGGAAACTTAAAATTTATGTAATACTTTTATCTAACTTGTATATCATATTCTGATTTTGTCAGCTTTCCCAATAGTGTCTATGATAGTTAAATTTTTATGTGTCAATTAGGCCAGGCCACTGGGTGCCCAGAGATTTGGTCACACATTATTCTGGGTATTTCTATGAGTCTATTTTTAGATGAGATTCACATCTAAATCAGTGGACTGAATAAAGAAAGCAGATTGCTGTCCCTAACGTGGTGGGCCTCATCTGATCAGATGAAGGCCTAAACTGAACAAAAAAAAAACTTCATCCTCACAGTACCAGAGTAAGAATGAATTATTCCTGTCTAATGATCTTTGAACTAGGATATCAACTTTTTCATGCCTTTGGGCTCAAACTGAGACACCAGCTCTCCTGAGTGTCAAGCAGGCAGGTTTTTTTTTTTTTTTTTTTTTTTTAAAGATTTTATTTATTTGACAGAGAGAAACACAGCCAGAGAGGGAACACAAGCAGAGGGAGTGAGAGAGGGAGAAGCAGGCTTCCCGCCGAGCAGGAAGCCTGATGTGGGACTCGATCCCGGCTCTCCGGGATCATGACCTGAGCCGAAGGCAGTCGCTTAACCAACTGAGCCACCCAGGCGCCCCAAGCAGGCAGGTTTTTAGGTTGGAACTTACCATTGCTCTCTTGGGTTTGCAGCCTGCCAGCTCATTTTGTGGATCCTGGGACTTGCCAGCCTCCATGATCGCTGAGCCAGTTCCTTATAATAAATCTCTTTTGATACACACACACACACACACACACACACACACACACACACTTTCCTCTATTTCTCTGGAGAATGCTAATACAGTGTTCTTACAGAACTTTTTCCCTAGTTCAAGATTATGTAGTGCATTTAGTTGTCATATGTCTTCAGTCTTCCTTAAATTGGAAGAATTCCTCAGCTTTTCTTTGTCTTTCATACCATTGATGTTTTTTAAGAACACAGGACAATTCTACAGAATGGCCTTTACCTGGATGTCTTTGATGTTTCCGTTGATTACATCTAGATTATATATTTTTGGCGGAGTACTGTGTGTGCATTACTTTTCCTTCTTATGCTTAAAAGCATACCTTAGTGGGTGATGTTACTTTTGATCACTCAGTTAAGTTATTGCCTTTCTTCCCACTCTCCTCTTATTATAATTTTTTTCTTTCTTTCTTTCTTTTTTTTTTTTAATATTTTATTTATTTGACACAGAGAAACACAGTCAGAAAGGGAACACAAGCAGGGGGAGTGAGAGAGGGAGAAGCAGGCTTCCCAC
>PITA01009713.1:38318-76031 GCA_004023965.1 Spilogale gracilis
GGATCATGACCTGAGCCGAAGGCAGGTGCTTAACCAACTGAGCCACCCAGGCACCCCAATTTTTTTTCTTTTATTATTATTATTATTATTATTATTTTAAAGATTTTATTTATTTGACAGTGAGAAGCACAGATAGAGAGGGAACACAAGCAGAGGGAGTGAGAAAGGGAGAAGCAGGCTTCCCACTGAGCAGGGAGCCCGACGTGGGGCTCGATCCCGGGTCTCCAGGATCATGACCTGAGCCGAAGGCAGTTGCTCAACCAACTGAGCCACCCAGGTGCCCCGATTTTTTTTTTCTTTTAAAGCTAATGTATGTATTTTGTGGGAAATTACTTTGAGACCATATAAATAACCTGTTCCTTTTAAATATTTTGCCAGCAAATTTGGCACCCATTGATGATACTTGTCTGGGTCAATTTTTATTGAGATGGTTATTAAAATGGTGATTTTTTTGAAGTCTGTTCTTACTTCTTTATTAGTTGGCATTTTACTGTAAGAAAGAGCTTTTGTTTCTGTCGTTTGTTTATTCATTTGTTTATTATAAATAAGGACCCAGTGATTCTTCTTGAATTCAATGGTTTATAATGTATTAGCCTCTGTATTTATATTTTGAGATATTTTTTTAAGGAGTAGTTTCCAGTTAACAGAAACATTGAGAGGAAGGTACGGACATACCCCAAATATTCCCTCCGACCCTAAAAGACCCCCGTTATTAAAATCACTCAGGAGAGTGGGACACTTACTATAACTGATGAACCTACATTGACACGTTGTAATTGCCGAGAGTCCATAGTTTACATTGGGGCTCACTCTTGGTGATGTAAATGGACAAATGTATGATGACATGTATCTATAATGGTATTCTACAGAATATTTTCACTGCTCTAAAAATTCTCTCCACCTGTTTAGTCCTCTCTGCCCTCTCTAGCCTCTGGCAACCACTGATTTTTTTTGTTGTCTCCATACTTAAGTTTTTTTCAGAATGTAGAGTTGGAATCATATAGATTCGTATAGCCATTTTCTATTGTTTTTCTTTTACTTAGTAATAGGCATGTAAGGTATTTTCATGTCTTTTCATGGCTCAAGTGCTCATTTTTTTTAAAGCACTGAACGATATTATGTTGTCTGGATGGATCACAGTTCATTTATCCGTTCATCCGATGAAAGACATCTTGGTTCCTTCCAAGTTTGGGCAGTTATGAATAAAGCTGCTCTAAAAACCAATGTGCTAGTGTTTGGTGTATTTATTTTGATGATAAAATTACCTTCCATTTTAATTATGAGAGTCTCATCAGGCTGGCTTCTGTGTTTTGTGGTTCTTCCCTCATGGTTTTGTGAGTGTTTCACTTTTTTCTGGCACAAGATATTCTGAGTGCCTTTTGAATTCTAGCTGTGAGATTCAGCTGTTTCTGCAAGGATCCCTGGTTCCTTTTAGTAAGAGAAGGTATTGGGAAAGCAGGATCTGGGTGATATTATATTCTCTTGGTGAAGGCAAGCATTAGAATGAGCATGGTGATGTATGTTTATGAGAACAGATATTCCAAAAACTAGGTGACTTTGGAGTACAGTTTGCTTACCAGTTGCTGAAACCAAGAAGGAAGAATACATTTAATTAAGAAGATAAACAATTAAGTCTTATAGTTGATATTTAGTTAAAGAAAAAGCGCCCTTAGACTCAAGGAAGGGAAACTGCATTTCATAATCTGTGATTTTATTACCAGGAAGCAGTGTTAGTTTTGTTACAAGAAACTGTCACAACCCTGTGCTTCTGCAAAATGAATGATACCATTTTGGTCTAAATCAGTTGCACAATGACCAAATCTTGGCCGTGACAAAATAGACTTGACATGTCACTATATTGCAGATAAATATTTGAGAAATGGAATATTGATACAATTGATGAGTGGAAGAAATTGCAGTCACCTCAGAATGGGTGGCATGAAAAACAGGCCACACAGCTCTGTGCTGTAGGTGGATCCTAAGGAAGTAGCAAAATACTGCACCTTAAAGGGGGAAGAAACTTAGGAGAGTTAGCCACCAAAGAGTGAAATGTAGAAATGAAAAGCCGAAAAATTCAGAAATAGTCTATTGAAATTTATAAAAACAACACAAAAAAGATAAAACAAAACGAAATGAGAAACAACAAACAACAAGAAAAACCAAAAAAAAAATTGCTGAACTACGTGCAAAACTGTGTGTTGTGAGAAGCCTGCAAGGAGACTTCAAGAGTCCAGGAATGAAATTATTAAACCAAATTTTAAAAAATATTTTATTTATTTATTTGACAGAGAGAAACAGCTAGAGTGGGAACACAAGCAGGGGGAGCGAGAGAGGGAGAAGCAGGCTTCCTGCTCAGCAGGGAGCCCGATGCGGGGTTGATCCTAGGACCCCGGGATCATGACTTGAGCCAAAGGCAGATGCTTAACGACTGAGCCACCCAGGTGCCCTATTAAACCAATTCTTAACAAATTATTTTCTTTGAGATAAAGAACACATATTAGCATACGATGAAATATGAATATGTATTAACATATATATATAATATATGTGTGTATATATATGCATGAATATATATGAAATATGTAATATATGTGTGTGTGTGTATATATATATATATATATTTATATATATACATGAATATATATGAAACACTACTGAGCCCTATGAGGCTTGTTAGCAGATGTGGGGTGGGGCTGGGTATTTGGGTAGAGGGTTGATAAATGGGAAAAATGGGAAGACTGGGGCACTGCACTTCACCATGAGGAAGAAAGCATTTCAGTTTTGACATCAAACAGGAAGTAATGTTTCCTGCAAAAGGGATAAAAAATACTTTGGTACTGTCAAAATATGAAAAAGGCTAATGCTGATAACAGCAGCGAGAACAAAGACAGAATGTACTGAGGCTGGTGGGAGAAAACATAGTCACTGACTCACGCAGCCTTTTTTTTTTTTTTTTTTTTTTTTTGTCCAGTAGAGAAGGAAGCCAGTGTTTTACAGAGCATGTTAGAGGAGGGCAAAGTGTTAAGTCCATGAATCTTACCTGGTGCCGAGTGATTTCACTGTAAGCAGTGGGTAAGCATTGCAACAGTGAAACACTGTGCGCCATTTTCTGGGAAACTTAGCCTCGGACTTGCACAGGGCACACACAAAAGATCACCAGGACAGAAAGGAGTGTAGATCCAGACAGAGAGTGCGGTCATGGAAGTTGGAAACAACTTTCAGAACTTTATATATCCTATTGGCATTTCTCCATAAAGAAGTGTGTTTAAATCTTGTTATATAGGGAGGCTAAAGCTCTTTGCTGTCCAGTAGATGGATTTCACCTATGATTGTTACCTGTGGGAAGCTGTTTGGAGACAGGCCAACCTCCACCTGGTACAGACTTTCTTCAGGTGCTGAACACTAGGGTTTTGCTAACGCTATGAAGCCAGACATGTGCTTTATGCCAGAAATGATCGGGCGTTGAGGTGGCCTCACATTATGTGTTCAGTGCTGATTAGAACACAGATGCCTGTGCAGTAGTTTGTACCGAGAGGAGAGGTGCAAAGGGAGAGAAACCCAGGCAGACTCCCTGCTGAGTACAGAACCTGAAGGGGGGCTCGATCTGAGGACCCTGAGATCATGACCTGAGCTAAAACCAAGAGTCAGATGCTCAACCGACTGAGCCACCCAGGCACCCCCTTACTGAGACTATTATGGTTACCTGGGAACACCCACATTTCTCCCTGATAGGCACTGAATTGTATTCACCTAGAATTTATACATAGCCCACAACATGATGCGATTTGGAGATGGGCCTTGAGGAGGTAATTAGGGTTAAATTTGGTGTGGAGGTGAGGCTCTGCCTGGTGAGATTGGTGGCTTTATCAGGAGAGAGAATGGGGGCCTTTCTTGCTTACTCTGGGAGGCCGCAGAGAAAATATGGGAAACAGGAAGAGAGCTCTCATGAGGAACTGAATTGACCTTGATCTTGGACTTTCCAGCCTGCAGACCTGTGAGAAATAAGTATCTTTTTTAAGCCACTTTCTGTGTTATTTTATTATGGCAACCCAAGCAGATGAATAAAACACTCCTGCAATTATGTATGGGAAGCAATCCTATTCAGAAACTGCTTTATTCATTTATTATAAGGTATCTTGGCAGAGGGACTGAGGATACTTGAAGTCTGTGTTCTTGATGAATTCTCCCTCTACCAGAAGTACATGGAAACTCAGTTCTTAATCAGAAAGTGATTGGGTAACCATGGAATTAGCACGAGGGCCAGTAGACAAATTGAATGTTAAATGGATGACTTGCTGGGGGTAGAGTGAAAGATCCAAGGGGTACCTTTTCTCCTCAGTTTTCAGCTCAGGTGGCTGGCCATCTCCTTTCCTTCTTGAAACAGACCTCGCTCTGCTTTGAAAACACCACACTCTCTCTTTTCTCCCCACCTCTCCACTTGCTCCCAGACTCTGCCACCAGACTCCTTGGCCAGCCGTCTTCCACTGGCCACAACATCCCCTTCCAAGCAAACGTGTGTAATCACTGGGACAGGTCTTTCCTGCCTTTGCGCTTTTTTCATGCTTCTCTTTCTTTCTCAAATGTTCACCTTTTTCTCTTCCATTCAGGCAGATCAGCTTTCTTTTAAGAATCAGCTCAAGATATGCCTGCCTGGCAGAGTCTCTAGAAAGGTGTTAACTTGTATTTAAATCTCTCATACTTAACTTGGGGAAGGGTTATGGGGAGCCAGAGGATCGAATATGTTACAAACACCTGCAGCAATGTGGATGAAACTTGGAAATAAGTTGGAATGGAAAAGGAAAGAGAATACATGCAATATACTATTTTCTAAAGCTCAGAAATGTGTGTGTTTACATATATATGTGTACACACACATACACACACACCGCAGTGTAAAAGATAGGAATTGTAAGCACAAAATTTGGCATAGTGATTTCTTCTATGGGTGGAAATGGGGGGGGTCCCCAAAGAAGGGGATACCCATCACCTACCCAGCGTGTTCCCCATCCACTTCCCTCCAGCAACCCCCAATTTGTTCATTAAGAGTCTCTTATGGTTTATTTCCCTCTCTTCTTTTATTTTTTTTCCTTCCCATATGTTCATCTCTTTTCTTTGTTGAATTCCAATATGAGTGAAATCATATGGTACAAAATCAGAGTATCATGATAACAGACATAAATTAACCAAACTTGCATGAGAAGGTATATAAGCCCTATGGCTAACTTCTTAGTACCCTAAGGGTGGTAAGTTTTTCCTGTGATAGAATGCTTATGTCTGTTATCCATAGCATCTGTGTCCTGGTATTGAGGGACCTAGAAAATTTAATTCAATTTTATTGTCAAAAGAATGCTTGAAGTCATGAATTCAGGGGGAAAAAAAGGAAATATTTATTTTAGACCACTGTGAAGTTTGTTGAATTAGTTTCTACTATCCAGATAACTATGCTCTTTTTGGTCACATTCAGAATGTCTTTACCTAGAAGGTGCTGGGAAACTGTCACGTGACTTAGGGTCTTACGGTTTCCTCAGGTTTCATTTTTCTTTCATATTTATGTTGATAAAGCTATCTGATATTCATCCTTTTTCCTGATAGGTCAGAATGCAGCTGGTTAGCATTAGTTTAGTGGAACACGATTGCAGACTTCTTTTTCCCTGAGAGGATAAGTACTTCTCTGTGTTTGGGTTTGGTGTTTCTCGTGTCTGCAGTTACACATTCGTGGACATTCTTTTTAGAATTCTTCAAGCCCTAGACAAAGCAAGGCTAACATGTTTTGTGGAAAGGGCCCATGTAGTGTAGAGGTCTTGGGCCTGAGCACATATTCTGTGAAGGTCATGGTTGTCCCTCAGTCCCAGAACTCCGTCTCCCATCCAGCCTTTTCTAGAAGTTCTGAAAGCTGATGTGAAAAAAGCAGAGACAGTTACAGAGAAGGAAGAGAAAGACAGGTGATAATTAGATGACTTCAGAGAATACAGGCAGGGCTGTGAGTAAGGTATAAATCCCTTTTGGAGGGATTTCAGGGAGAAAAAAGGGATACTTCCTCTTCCTGAATTTTTTGTTTTGTTTTTTTTTTTTTTTTTTGATAGCATTTTCCAAATAGTTACATTTGCTATAAATTCTGTCTGTTCCTCTGGGAAAAAGAAGGAATATGCATCCCCAAGCTATTGCTGATGCTACTTTATGAAAACAGCAACAATGAATATTTACTTGTGAATTTTATTGGCTAACTCTTGGCAGTAATTTTATTAACAGGTTTTCAGGAGCTTTTTTTCATATTTCTTCATGGATGCTTGCAAGGATGATGGGATGAAAGTAATAAAGAGATCCTTGGGATAAGGAGATGGGGACCACCATCCCAGGGCCTCCCCCAAAGTGCTCCTGGAGAGTCATCAAGGCCTGAGAACCTTTGTACTTCTGTTGGCTGATCAAGTAGTCTCTCTTGGGGGAAGGGAGAGTGGCAAGCTCTTTATGGTGTGACTTAGGAGGTGCTAAAAGGACTTTCAGAAACTATCATCCTCACTGGCTTGACACGAAGCTGTCATTAGAAAGATTCTAATCATGGTTTCCAGAAAAACCTTTATTAAAAATAAATGTTGCCGTTGAGGCAATAGCACATGAGCGAATACCTCCTTGATAATAATGTGTCCAGTGCGGGGAGCTGTATGTTGGAAGGGACTGGGGCATGAACCAAGAATGAGGTCACCCTAATTTGTCAGAATGTGTAGGAGAAGGAGTAAACTGAGTGAGGTGCTGGGTGGCTTTGCCATCGCCCTCCCCAGCAGAGGACTGTCTATCTAAGTGGCAGATGAAGGACAGGGTGGAAGAGCCGTGAACAGAAGGCCACCTGCATCACAGCCTTGTCTCCACTGGATGCGGTGGCTCTTTAAAGCTATTGATTTTGCCTATATTAGAATGATATTGCAAATGAACTTGCAATTAGCCAAGCCCCTTGATATTTGCACAGAGAAGACTATCACTGAACTTCAAAGGGGAAATTTTTTTTTGTTTTTTAAGTTTCCTAAATCCTCCTTGGCATTTGTTTTCATCTCCTGGTAAGAAAACACGTTCTATAATATGGCCACATTAAACTAACTCCTCTTGGGTATCATTCCAGTTAATTAGGACACTTCATTTCAACAAGCCTTTTCTCCAGTTCAAAGTTGTTATCACACAGTCTGGTTTACATATTTTTGCGATCCATGGCTTGACATATCCTGAGTATTTCTCATTAATTTCAGAAAAGATGGGAGAGAATCTTGTGAAGTCATCACAATAATCTTGAGTGGTCTTCTGGTCTTCAATCTTTTTTAATTAAAATGGAGCAAACCTATTTCAAAATGAACCACAGGTTTTTCTCTCCTTTGGAAGAGATGCTTTTCTTTTGTTTAACATTGATAATTTTATGAATATGGGCATTATCTAAGACTCTATGTTTGTAGGAGTTTTTTTGTTTGCTCGTTTGTTTTTTTAACAATATAAAATCTGTCCATTACCAGGTGAGCTGTTAATAATTTCACTTTCTATAATTCTGAGATTTAGTTCCTATGGGATTATTAGTATTATTTTTGCAGTGTTATACTACATACCAAAAAGTAATATATCTCCACATGACTTAAGGGACTTGATATTTGACATAAAATTATGATCATGTACAGCTCTGAAGCTGTGTATAAAAAAGATGAAACTGAATCATTTCATTGAATACAGTACATTTTCTCCCCAAATAAATTGATTTTAGATGAATTCCCTTCATCTCTTCCACCCTGCTGGGCTGGCTGCTTGCTGTGAGACACAGCTAAGTAGGAAGGAGGCTGTTGTTACTTGATGGCAAATTAATGCAACAATTTCAACAAACATTTATCGAATGCATGCTATATGCCAAATATAATGCTACGTGCTAGGCATACAAAGAGGAATCAGGTATAGTCTTTGCCTTCAAGAAGTTCGCTACTGAATGAGACCAGAAAAATGTTTCTAATGAACTAAGTGTGATATGGTAAATGCTCTGTTAGTGAAGATATAAAGAGAGCAAACAGAAAGAAATGATCTATTTTCTTGGGTGGCATCTGCTCTGGACTGTGACTCTTAACAAGTGGATATCACAGAAAGGATGTTTTAGGCAGAAAGGCAGCAAATATGAGCAGCATTTCTTAGACTTTGGGATACCTGCTGGGTATCTTGCTACAACTGGCCTTTTAATCTGGGTTAGGAACAGAGATTGGGCTTTAAACTGTAAATTTGTAAAAACTAACATTTATATACTGTTTTATAATAGAGTGATTTCCTATGAATTATATTATTTGTGCCTTATCAGAACCCTGTAAGATAAAAGAATCACAGAAATTCCTCTGCTTACCAACTTTTAATTATAAACCTTTCCTAATCCTAACAGCTACTTTGGAGAATAAAAACATTTCAGTTCTGCTTTCCACCAACAGATGGCGATGGTGGGTGTGCGCTGTGTGGCTCTGCTGGTCCTCCATAGTTTCTCCAAGCCCATCTGTGTATGTTGTCTTTGTGTTCAGTTTTGAGTATATCACAAGTATGATTAACTGCATCATGTGCAGTGAGCACAGAGGCAGAGAGAAAGGGCCAAATTCCTGTCGGGTAAGTGTAGCAGATGCCTCTGGTGTCCCTGTCATGTCCCCTCAGTCCAATTTCCATTTCTGCCACAGGCGTAGTGGAAGGTTCAGCACAGGCACAGACTCCCCTGACATGCTGGTGTCACCCTCAAGAGCGCCGTGTGTTCTGTCCCAGAGCTTCTGTAGACTGGCAGGAGCTTGCTCAGGCGGCACCCACATGCAACCCAAAGTGCAAGGAAGTTAATATTCAGGAGACAACTCTCACCTAATGGTGGAAAGGAGCCTGTGATTAACCGGTCCAGGCTCCTGTCTTTCTAGGGGACAGTTAGGGGATACATTCCTTATGGTCCTGGAAGAATGGAGCCCCCACTTCTCCAGCAGCTACTTCCATACTACATCCTTTTATTGGCTTTTCTTCCTTTTCTATCTTACTCAGTTGCATAAGAACACATTTACCTAGAGACTGTCTACTTTAGAATGTAAACTCCATGCAGGCAGAGATCTTGCTTGGTGCTTCAGAGAGTTTTTGGCAAAGAGTAGGCAAATAAAAATCTCTGGGATGAACTAATAAATTAATACATACATGGCAACATGGAGGAAAAGAATATATTTGGAAAAGTTTAGGTCTCTATATCTCTGAAGGTACAAACTAACGCTCTTATGTTGTAGAAATGCACTGGGGCTGGCAAAGGCAAATCTTTCTCTGGCCACTTTGAACTATAAACAGGTGAACTGGGAGCCTAACCCAGTGAGTAAAGCACTGTATGTGGACTCTCTTATGTATATAAAAGCACTGAGTCTCAGCTAGGCCAAGTGACTTTTGCGAGATATGGGAAACTGGCCAAGGGTGCAGTAGGTTCAGTAATGCTCATGAAAGAGACCAAGTCCTAGTTCCTGGGACTTGGTGACCATCCAAAGACACCGTGTTAGGATGGGCGCATTAAGCTTTGGTGTTAGCCCAATCATCCATGGCTGCTGTCCTCAACCACCACTAGTAAAACTTTTAAAACAAAAGACTTCTGAGTTTGTTTAAGCAAATCAAAGGTCAGGGTATATCCCAAGGAGCCTAATTTGGGGGAGAAACTCCACAGTTAGAGTAACCAGAAATATTCCTCTTCTCTTTCACTCTCCTTCTAGCCTATCCATGCCCAAAGACACTGCATTTCACACACCTCCCCAAAACAGCCTCTACACACACACATCCTTCACTTCACTACAATATATACATGCGTGTGCCCATAGCTGTAGTGACAACTATGACCAGTGTGCCACTACAGAATATCTGACAACCCAAATGGCTAGCGGCAGGTGAATGCATAAACAAATGGTGGCATATTGTGTAATAGAATACCACTAGGCAATGAAAGGATGTGAACTACTGATTCGTGCAATGGTATGGATGAATCTCAATGGTATTATGTTGAACAAAAGTAACCAGACATAAAGCGTACATGCTGCATGACTCCATTTATATGGAATTCTTGAATAGGTGAAACCGGTCTATAGCAGTAGTGGATTAGTGGTAGCCTGGGGCTGGGGGTTGGGGTCTGGTGTGCCAAGATGTATAAGGGGATTTTGGTGGGATGGAAATGTTCCATATCTGGATTGTGTTATCGATTATCTCATCACATGGTCATACACATTATCAGAACATATAGGACTTGCACGCATAATATAGTTGCATTTTATTTTATGTAAATTATAGGTTAATAAATTTAATCTAAGAAAGAAAGCAAAAATATTTTTTGTGCCACTTTTAGCATGGGTATTCTTGTTAAATTATGTTGTGTGAAAGCTCAAGTATGTTTTTATGAAGTCCGATTTCCTTACATATTTTATGTTATTAGGATAATAACATAAAATGTTAGAATACAATAAACTAGACTTAATAATGCTCCTAAATTAGAAACATTTATACATGTAAATTCTATTTGAATCATTGATAAATTCTGAATATAGCACCTATTTTTATTTTCAAAGTAAAGTTTGTCATAGGCTTACAAAATCCATAATTCTGGGAATGCAAATAAGTGGCCCACTCATATTTTTAAGGCATTTTTAGTCACTTTGCCTGCAGAAGATACATATACACATTCCCCAGTGTTTTTCATATGTCTTAACTTCTAATGTTGTTTATTGTCATTAGGAAAAGTATAGTGGTTCTCAAACTATCTCTAGGCACTATTCTATTTTTAATAGGTTAAATGAGTACAGACAGTTCTAAAACAAAAGAGATCCACAGATTAGGCACAAGCTGAACCTCCTATTATGTATAAAATTATCAGCTCAATTCAAGTAGCCATGAGGTATAAAATGGGACACACCATACAAAAACCAAAAACCAAACCACCCAAACCCAGGAACTCACTAGTTATTTTTGTTTCAGGTAGATTCCAGGAACATGAAATAAATGTAAAACTGGATGAATGCATACCTTTTCTCAACTAACCTCAGTAAAAAGTATAATTAATTAAATGTATTGTATCCCTGGGGAATGTGCCTGGGGAACTGAATGGAGTTGTTTGGAAAGTTATAAAAGAAGTTGAAGACTCCATTCCTTCTTGGGCTGTGGTTTAAAGATGAAGTTGAAAATAGAAGATGTTTGACATTTGAAATTTATCATTATGGCTGGTGTTGGACATCCAGAGTGTGAGTAAGGGTACTGCTAAAGGCCATTTCCAGTGGTGGTAGAAATCCGACAGGTAGCTGCTCGATGGGTGAAAAGGACAGAGCCGGCCAACAGCAATGACCACTGTTCCCCACATTCCACCACTGCTGGTTTCTTCCCAGCGCTGGAGTTGTGGGCTGGGGTTCTGGGTCCACTCCTCACTTGCCCTGTCTTCTCCCCTTTCCTCCCCAGCCCCACTGCCCTGAGAGCTGGTATAACAGTGGCATTTCTAAGTGCTATTAGAGCAAGTTGAAGTTTCTTGTTTACATTTGTGACTCCAGTGACAGGAAAGGTATCTGACCTAGAACAGCTGTGAAAGACATAGATGTTTAACAACTCAGTGGTGAGAACTACAAATGAGCAAATGCTTCTGCTTCTGGATAATGATGCATGAGATGATCAGGGCTGTGTTGTAACTCACGCCACAGAAAACAGGCTGCACGTGCAGGTGGCCATTAGCAGAGCTTCCGCCCCTGTGGGGAAGCTGGGGAGCCTCAGCTAGATAGACGGTAGGACTACAAGTAGAGTAGAAGGCAGGCAATAGATGGGATGAATTCTAAAATTCTAAAATTTTATTTATTAAAATTTTTAAAAAAGATTGTTTTATATTTGTTCATTTGAGAGGGAGGGAGCATGAGTGTACGAGCAGGGTGGAGGGTCAGAAGAAGAGGGAGAAGCAGACTTCCTGCTGAGCAGGAAGCCCAGTGCGGGGCTCGATTCTAGGACTCCAGGATCATGACGCAAGCCAAAGGCAGTCACTTAACTAACTGAGTCATCCAGGTGTTCCTTAGTTTATTTTATTTTTTAAAAGATTATTTATTTGAGAGAGAGTGCATGAGTTGGGGGGAGTGACAGAGAGAGATCTCGATTAGATTCCCCACTGAGTATGGAGCCCAATGTGGGGCTCGATCTCATGACCCTGAGATCATGACCTGAGCTGAAATTAAGAGTCGAGTCTTAGCCAACTAAGCCTTCCATGTATCCCTAAAATTCTAAAATTTTAAACTTCTACCGTAGAACTATGCTGCCTTTATCAAAGTTTCTTTTCTGAGGGGACTGCTTGCCTGAGACAATAAATGATAATTAGGTGCATCTGTTCTATTCTCTCACTATATTCATAGTCTACTTATAGAAAAGTTTTACTTTTTTTTTTTTTTTTAAGAAGGTAAAGTTTAGAGGATTCAAATACCGGTCAATCAGAGTATCCTGATGTCCACTCTCATGAAGTATATAGAATATTTTTGTTTTGTGGTTTACCACCAAAATTTTTTAAGTAAGAGCCTATGTTAAACGATGTTGGTTATACTGACAAGCCAATGTGAGCAAAGATAACTATAATTCTTTAGATTACCTTCAACTATGTCTATGGATTTAATAATAAGGTCACTGTTGAATGCACAGTATTGGGTAGAAAACTGGTGAGTTACATCCCATCTATTCTGTAAATCATTGTTCTCATAGAACTTCCATGTAGCAGACTCTGGTCAGTGACCGTGGTGGAAAGGTCTCGTTCAACATGTACACATACTGAGTGTGCAGACATGCTGAACTGTTCTTGGCTCAATTTAAGTTGATCTGACATCAAGGAGTTTCAAATCATAGATTTGATATACCCATTTTCTTTAAATCTAGAAAAGGAGATTAGGTATATTTTCACTGCATTGTGCCCAACTGATACCACTAACTTATTTTGAAATTATGTGATGAGAGCCCCACATTTATGGAAACACAGCTATGCTTTAAAATCGAACAGTTAGGTAATGCAAATTGCAGATAGTGTTTAGGAAATAACTCACTGAAATTGAAGATGTCATATGCATAATTATATGGTACATTGTGCACCTATCAATTGACTATTCAGTCAACTAGTACATTATATAAGACACAAATACAGCATTTAGAAGAGGCAATAATGAAGTAGAAGCCTTGTAAAACATGGTGTGCTTTCATTAATGTGAAAAATGAGACAACCTTTCTAATAGGCTCACTGAAATCATACAAAAAATACGCATTGAAATCAATACAAAAAAGTTTTTCCCCTTTAGCTAGTATGTTTAAGAATATTTTATATTTGAAATTTTAATTTTTCTTAAAAATCTAACTGTATAATAACCAATAAGATAGATCTGATAACTAATCACACAACTGTTAAACTTAGATTAACCAATGCAGTGGCTGCAAAATGCTTTATTTCCTTCTGACATATCCTTTTGCCCAGTAGTCTGCCCCTTTCTTCTCCATGTGTTCTGTTATGAATTTGCGTTACTCAGCTGACATCGACACATTCTTATTCTGACAAAATGACCAGCTTCTCTTAGAGGCCAATCGTAAGAAATCAAACTTGCCAATGTCCCCATCTTTCAGTTCTCTGATTTTTCCCATTTTCTTCTTTGCTATTTATTAAGTGCCTTCAGCAATGTATTCTTTGTATGGAATTTCTCTTTCAGAATGAGGGCTTTGTACTTTAAATGCTAGCATATTTTTTTAGAATACATTTACTATACTACACACACACATACACACACACACACACACACACACACATTTTCTTGCTCGAATTCCAATATCGGAATAACTAGAAATTGATTAAATATGTATGATTATTAGAAAACGCAGAGAATATGGTGGTAGGAAGATATATTTGTAGTAGGGAGCAAACTAAAACTCTCTGGGCTCAAAATAAACTTGGGATCTATTCTTAACCCACCTAAGTACTTTCACCCATTAAAAGTAACCCAGTGGACTGCAGGTAGCACAGAAAAAAGGAGCATCAGATATTTGACAAACCTGGCTACCTCATCTTCGTTTGAGAGTCAGCCCTTTCAGAGCCTGGATAAATCAGAATCTTCAAAGAACAGAGGCAATAGCATTTTATAGGTGCTAGGATCAAAAGCTTTCTCCTCTAGGGAAAAATTGCTCCATTATTTTCCATTTCTAGCCTTGGGGCTAGAATTCAGATTGATTCTCCCATGAGCGTTGTCTGGCCAGAGCCTTCTGCAAAAAAGATTTCACTCACCTGACTCCTTTATGTAACTTTGGGCCTCCAGTGGTGGCTTCAAATTTTAAGACCTCAGTCGAGCAATTGCAGAAACATCCCTGGGATGTACTGTCTCTTAGAGTAGTTTAGTTTTCAAACCCCTGTACATAGAAATTTATGGGCTATTATGGAAAATTTTTTAAATGAAAAGTGTGTGTGTGTGTGTGTGTGTGTGTGTGTGTGTGTGTGAGATAGAGATCATAAATAATTTTCTAATTGATGAGATATGAAAATAGAAGTATTCACCATTTAATTTCATAAGTGGCTATGTCTCCTTTTACATGGACTCAATCAACAAAATCATGACTGAATTAATTTGCTATCAGATCCATATATCTTTACTCAGGAGAGAAAAAGTGCCTTTACAACCTATCACATACCTTTGTGATTGTGACTTCATGTATGTCTTCGTATAATTAGCAAAATACAAACATGGTCATTGTCTCTTTGCTAAGGTCATACTGTTACATATTAGGTTCCTGCGTAAAAACTTGCAAGGGATTTTTTTCCCCTCCTTCTCTCAATGATAAGCTATCAGACTCCCAGAAATGCAGTTTCTTCTTTTTAGAGACTTCCAAACATAGAGTCCAGGAGATGATGATATAGAGCTTTTTATTTAGGTGTTCAGGGGAGGGTCCAATAATTAACACAGTTTGAACTTAATTATAATGGATGAGGACCTTAAAAAATGACAATGACCATTACTCATTTCAACATTTAAAAGTGCCAACATATTCTTAGCTCAGAAATGAAGGAATTGACTGGGTAAAATGCTAGATGAGGTCAAGGTACATCTGGTAGGTATGTAGGAAGGTGACAGTTTTCTTCCGGCAGCACCAGGCCCCGTGCTATATCCTACGAGGTAGCTATTGTGACCTCCATTTTATAGTTAAGGAAATAGTCCTGGAGGTCTTAAGTGATTTGTCCAGCAATTACTAGCTCATAAATTACAGAGAAGTAGGTTTCAGTCTTGGTTTGCATGATTCCAAATTTGTTCTTAGTAAGTGCTTTACTCGAACAGACCATTGTAGTTACAAAGTTTGGCAGTATCTTGCTGATGCAGAAATATCCCACCTCTCAGAAAAAATGACTCACTTATGTTCGGATCAAGGCAAGAGTAGTGCTCATGAATAATCTATGTGGTTATTTCCATGGGCTTTATAATAATTTTGGATTAACCGTATTATAGTTGCTTTCATTAATCGGCTCCCTTGAGGAATGGGGAAATCAGCCTTTCAAGTAGATTTCTTATGAATTTATAAAATTTAAACCTAAAAAGAAGACCTTAAAGGTTCTCTGGCTGGATCCTCTCGTAGATTCATAGCTTTAGGAGTTTGAATTCGGTTCTGACATATGTGACACTGTGTAACAGTCTGCCGCTGTGTGTCTGTCCATGTTGGAGGTGAAAAGGAGATTGTTACATTCTTCAGGGGAAAATACATAAAACTGTGCTGCATCTGAAAGACTTCCCTGAAATGGAAATGAAAATGTATAGTCTGGGAGAGGAATTACCATGAGTCTGCTTCTCCATTTACATTGAGTCTGTCAAATCATGACTGAATTAGTTTTCCGTAAACTTCATATGCATACTTAGTAGGATCTGTATATTTTCAGTCTCTATCACACCTTTCTGTATGTGAATTTAATTTCATTGTGTTTTTCAGATATTAGAGAGAGAGGGAGACAGACAGAGAGAGCACTTGTATGAGTGGGAGGACGCGCAGAAGGAGAAAGAATCTCAAGCAGACTCCCCATTGAGTGCTGAGCCTGATGTGGGGCTTGATCTCACAACCTTGAGATCATGACCTGAGCTGAAATCAAGAGTTGGAGGCTTAACCAAAGGACACTCCAGGCACCCCTAAATTTCATTGTCTTATTCTGGCTCACTAATTTTTCAAGTTCATGGGGTATAATAATCTTTTTTTTTAAAAAAATGAAAACTTTCCTGGAATTCTCATATGATCATAGTGTTTTCAGCATTCATTAATTGAGGAAATAGATAATTTCAAAAAGTTATTCCCAATTCAATAAGCCTTTTACATAAATTTGTGTTTCATGAGTGTCAAAAGCATCTCCGGACATTTCAATAACAATAGCACAGTAGGGGCGCCTGGGTGGCTCAGTTAGTTAGGCCACTGTCTTCGGCTCGGATCATGATCCGGAGACCTGGGATCGAGTCCCACATCAGCCTCCCTGCTCGGCAGGAAGCCTGCTTCTCCCTCTCTCACTCCCTCTGCTTGTGTTCCCTCTCTGGCTGTGTTTCTCTCTGCCAAATAAATAAACATCTTTATTTAAAAAACCCAAAAAAGAGTAGCACAGTAAGGGAGATCTTCAGAATGTAGAGGGAGTCGCGGGAAAGGATTCTGTTGGGTATAAAGCAGGCTAGTGAGGTGTCTCTGACCAATTGGCATTTCTGCTGATGCCTAGAGTGAGAGAGGAAGCCCTATTGCTACATGGAGAAGGAGAGTCCACATTTCCCACACCCAGTTAAGTCAGACAGAGTAATATGATCCCTCTGTTTCTATTCTAAGGCTTACTCTCTAAGGTCACATTTTCTTCCCATGATTTGCTGCTTCCTGGGATGACCAACAGTGTCAATATTTATTGCATTCAAGAGAAATCTGAAGGGAAGAACTAGTTTGTGAAGGTCTTTCGACCTTATCTAGCTTCTAACAAATCTCTCAGCCGGGTACCACAGTTGCAAGTGTTTGCTGACCCCTATAATACGGTCTTATAACCTTTGCTACTTTAAGGACAATTTCTTGACCCCACAGTGTGGTTTTATTTTATTTTTTTCAATGTTATGGTCCCCTAAGAAAAACATGGAACAAAGAGAACATACAAGTTAGTCATTAGGGTCAGCTCAAAAATGAAATTTCTCTCACTGTGCGTATATAGTGGGATTGTTTTTCTCTGCCAGCTTGAACTTAGCCCTGGTCACGTGACTTCTTTTGGATAATAAAATGCGAGCAGAATGATTGATGTTTGCTGCTACCATGAAGAAGCTTTAAGGGCCATTTATAATTCACCATGTTTCTTTCCTGTCTCTGAGATCACAGAAGAACACATGTTGAGAAAGAATCTTCTATTAGCTGGGTTCCTGAGTAATAACCTTGAGCAGATTTCCTTGGCTTCTAGACGGTAGAGTGGGCAAGAAATAAACTTCACTGATTTAAAGCCATGGAGATTTTAGTGTTTTCATTCTTATCCTTCGACTTAGCTCATCCCGGCAGATTTAGCAGGGCAGGGCATATTCTGGTCCCGTGCACAAGGCTCGAGAGGTCAGGTGAGCATTTACCTGTAAAAGATTGCAGCTGAGCTCAGAGCAATATTATCCATGCAAGGAGGAGTGACGAAGGTATACCTGGGAAAGAACTGGAGGCCCAGGCCAGGAGTATCTTACATCAAGCTAGTGAGAATAAAATGATAGCAGTGGTTTTTACTGCAAAGATGGGGAAGCAAATGGGGTGACTATTAGGATGCCAGTAAGGTCCCTTAAGAAACAGCAGGCATGTGGCAGAATATTTTTTTTTTAAGATTTTATTTATTTATTTGACACACAGAGAGATCACAGGTAGGAAGAGAGGGAGGCAGAGAGAGAGAGGGAAACTGACTCCCCGCCGAGCAGAGAGCCCGATGTGGGACTCCATCCCAGGACCCTGAGATCATGACCTGAACTGAAGGCAGAGGCTTAACCCTCTGAGCCACCCAGGCACCCCCAGAATATTTTTTTTAATATAGTATCTGATATAGCCTGCTAGGTTTAGGGTGGCAACAAAGACCACTGCTGAGGGATGGACAAGTCTGTTCCTGTCTAATGCACCCCATACCCCAGTTCGGGATACTTGGCTGAATACATTTGCTCTATCAGAAGCACTCTGTACTGTTCTCTGTGCTACTTCATGCACCGGGAATCTGACCTGCCTGAGTTGCATTGATCTCTGGCATCTGATAAAGTCTGGGCAGTGGGAGGCGCCATCAGATGGTCAGTAACGAGAGGAGAAGCAGTGGTACTGGTCTGGTGTCTCCAAATCACTGCCAAGTTGTGGGTTGGTTATAACCTTCTACCCAAAGCCACAGCTCCTGAACATTGATCCTTCCAGATGGCCCTTTCCTCCAGGTGCTGGTAACTGCTCCCTGTTGTCATGCATCTGGTTGAAGTGTCGTAGTAACACTATGCTGTTGGGGGCTTGGACACTGCACCATTTCTTGTTGCTTTTCCTAAGCCTTGCCTGCACTTTGGTAAAGGATCGCTTTAATGAACTGTCCTTAATTACTTCATTTGTGCCCTTTGTTCCCTACCAGACATCCTTTGATGTCTGACTAGTAGAGGCACCTGGTTTTGGATTCTCTTCTGCATTTTTTTCCTCCACCTTCTCTAATGCAGTCATCAGGGTGGTCCTTGTCTTCATGCTCCAGAGACTCATAATTACCCTAAGTCAGAGTCATCATTTATTTTGTGGACCTTTGTGGTTTTCATGCACGCAGGGCTCCCTGTGTTCTATCGGGATATCAGAATTTTTGAGGTGGAAATGCCAATCATGCCGTTCTTGGCATCCTTGCTGCTTTTTAAATTGCCATTTATAGTTTTAAAGGCCTAAATAAAAAATAGTCATTGTAGAAAAAAAATTCTAATTTTTCTACAGATGATCATAGTTAGCTATTGCCAACATTTGTGGGTAGTGCTTGTTTTATATTGGGTCCTATTTTAGGTGTTGTACATATATTAACTAAAAAAATCTGAAACATTATGTACAGAGGCACAAGGAATTTTGTTGTACATCTTTTGATTTTACTTACGCAGTATCACAGTTCTTTTTAACAAAAATGAGATCCCACTATGTGTATGATTTTGTAATCTTTTTTTACCTAAAATTTGTGTGAATGTTTCTTCAGGCTAATATGGTCTATGTCATCACTTTTAATAGAAATAAAGTATTTCACTTTCTATTGTTTTTATACACCCTGCTGTTATTGGTTATATTATTTCCAGCTCTTTGCTGTTATGAAGAAAGTAGTGGTAATCATCCTTGTATATAAATCTTTGTCACATTTCTTATTATTTCTTCAGAATAAATTACAATACCTGGAATTATTGAGTGAAAGGGTATGAACATTCTAAGACTTGTAAATATTGCTAAAGAACTCTACTAAAAGTCACATCAATTTCTACTTGTATCAGTGTGTAAAAGTGTTTCTATATATCCTATGCAAAGTGGCTATTTTTGATGTTGACCTTTTTTTTTTTTTTTTAAAGATTTTATTTATTTGACAGAGAGAAAAACAGCCAGAGAGGGAACACAAGCAGGGGGAGTGAGAGAGGGAGAAGTAGGCCTCCCGCCGAGCAGGGAGCCTGATGTGAGACTCGATCCCGGGTCTCCAGGATCATGACCTGAGCTGAAGGCAGTCGCTTAACCAACTGAGCCACCCAGGTGTCGCAATGTTGACTTTTTTTAATATAGTCATATGAAAAGTATCTCGTAGCAAATTTCTTTAATTGCTAGAGAAACTGAGAACATTTAAAAATGTTATTGTTATTTATATGTTAGGCTCTATTTTGCGCAATGTCTCAATTTCCTTTACCTATTTTTCTGCTAGGCTGTTTGTTTTCTTATTGAATTTTAATGTGGTTTTTTAAATTTTTTTTTATTTTTTTTGCAGATTTTATTTATTTATTTGATAGAGAGAAACACAGCGAGAGAGGGAACACAAGCAGGGGGAGTGAGAGGGAGAAGCAGGCTTCCCGCTGAGCAGGGAGCCCGATGTGGGACTCGATCCTGGGTCTCCGGGATCATGACCTGAGCCGAAGGCAGTCGCCCAACCAACTGAGCCACCCATGCGCCCCTTTAATGTTTTTTAATCAAAGGTACATATATACGTATTTTAAGGAGTCACTAAATGAACAGATGAATAGTTTGCTGAAGACCTCCATTCTTCTTGTCCTTTCACTTCCTCTTCCTCAGAGGCAACCATTTTCAATACTTAGAATTGATTTTTCGGGCATTTATTTCCACATCTCTAAAACATACTAGTCAATTGATTTTCCACTATGGAATACAAAAATACACTCTTTTTCCCCATTATTTCCCCAGCATACCTCGGCTCATCTCTCCATCATCATACTATATTTACACCATCATTTTGGTTAAATCAGTATTCATTGTTTGTATTATTATGATTATGCATTTTGTGTCAAGCTATGATTAATTTCCTTTCTTGCACAATTTTTTGTTTCTCCCAGTTGAAAATTTTTTTTTAAACTTGCCTTTCTCCTGATTTGCTTAGTTTTCTATGTCTTTATCAATAACTCAACTTCAAATTATTTTCCAGGTTTCTAATCTCATTCATATGAAGTATTCTGTCAAATTCATCATCCTTTTTTTTTTTTTTTTTTTTTTTTTTTTTTTTTTTTTTTTTTTTTTTTTTTTTTTTTTTTTTTTTTTTTTTTTTTTTTTTTTTTTTTTTTTTTTTTTTTTTTTTTTTTTTTTTTTTTTTTTTTTTTTTTTTTTTTTTTTTACATAGAGACTTATAACTCTCAGTGTGGACTTGTAGGTGGCCTTTATGCCTGGGGCACAGATGGTATCCTAGGATCTTGCTTTATTCTTACCTATCTGATTTCTTTTTCCTTCGGTGTTCCATTTTCCTGTTTCCTGTACCTCGACTATTCCTCTTCTATACCTCTTTTCTTATGAAGTATATCCTTGGTACTTCCCAGGGTGCATAAAGTTAAAATTTTAGATTTTACAAGTTTGAGAATGTCTTTATTTCTGCCCACGCACTTGACTGGATTTTTGGCTAGATAGAGAATTCTAGGTTGGAAATAACTTCTCTGGAATTTTGAAGCATTGCCTCCAGTTACTCATCTGAAGTTTTTCTCCCTCCTATCATTTGACTATAATCTGTTTTTTTCCCCCCACTGTCTGGACACTTGGAGGATTTCTTCTTTGTTCCCAGCATTAAACTTTGCAATGATATGCGTTGGTGGAAATCTATTTTCATGTAGTACTGAGAACTTGGTGAATTCTTCAAATTTGGACATACTGTCTTTGGTTCTCAGCACTTCTTGAACAATATCTTTCATGCTTTTCTTATTTCTCTGTTCTTTGCTTTTGATTCTGTTTTAATTTGATTCTCAGACTCTCTGTACTTTATCATTTTTGTATTTATTTTTCTGTTTCCCATTTTCTATTCCTATGTCTTTTTCTTTTTTATGAAAATCTCTTCTGGTTGATTTCTTCAAATTTATCTTATTCTTCTAACAAATTTTTTTTTTAATCCATTATTATGTTTGAAATTTAAAGATCTCTCCCCCCCCTCTCATTCCCTGGATTTATTTTTTTAAAAGATTTTACTTATGTATTTGACAGAGAGAAAGAGAGAGAGAGTGCTCAAGTGGGGGGAGCAGCAGGCAGAGGGAGAGGGAGAAGCAGACTCCCAGCTGAGCAGAGACCCTGATGCAGGGCTCATCCTAGTTCTGCCCCAGGACCTTGACCTGGGCTGGAGGCAGATGCTTAACTGACAGAGCCACCTAGGCGCTCCTTCCTGAAATCATTTATGTTGATGGCATTGTATTCTCAGTTATGGCCCTAGTGACTGATCAGCAGAGTAATACAGTTAGTGGTTATTGCCAGAGAGACTTGGGTTTTCTTTGGGTGTTTGGATCCCCCAGAGACTTAGTAGGCTTCTAGTCTAGCCACTTCCAGTAGATTTAAGTATGAGGAGCTACAGTAAATTTGTTTTAGTTTGAAGCTTGAGAATTTTGGGCTTTTGGCTTCTGTGTTTTGGACCCCCTTAGTAGCTTAATGGCTGCTTCTTTCTAGCAATTTGAAATATCCTCTTGGGTGGAATGACCACCTTTACTGTAGGCTTACTGCCCCCCGCCCCCCCGCACTCCCTTTTTCTGGTGAGAGAACTTTTAATGGAATGTGCTCAGGAAGCCCAGGGTCACCAACCTCATTTTCTGTACTTCACAACTTGTAAGAGTTTCATTATGGGGTACAGAAGCAATTGGCTTTTTCACCCTGCAAGAATCCTAACTGGGGCCTCTTAGTCAATCCAGATTGTTTGCCAACGGAAGAGTCTATCTCTGTAATGCTGTATTACTTTCCATTTCTGTGAGCAGAAGGGCTTGCTCTAGTCTGAGTTTGTCCTTTCATTGTTGTTACGGGACTTGGCTGAAAATTGCAGGAACTAACCATTATGTTTCCACATTCTGAAATGTCACTGCCATTTTTAAACTACATCCTGTGTTGAAATCTAGGGCTGTGTTCCAAAACTGGTCAAGGTACAGTTTGGGCCAGTGTTCTACCCCCTCGTAACAAAGTCCTCTGCATTGCATCGTGGAATACCTGGGTCTCTAGTATCCATTAATAACTCCTCTCAGGCACTTCTCTATGTTGGAGTCTATTACTTGCGGTACCCTACTTTTGGACACCAAGTTCTATCAGAATCAGTTATTAATTCATTAAGCTGTTAAATAACCAATATGAGTTTAAACAGATAAGGGTTTTGTTTGTTTTTGGTGTCTGGAAATATATAGTCCAAGGACTAATGCAGCTTTTCAGAGATAACTCTCAGTAATCTGGGCTCTGTCTGTCTTTGTGATTTGCCATCCTTAAGAGGTGCTTTTTACTTACATGTTGAGAAGATGGCTTTGGGGTTTTTTACTTTTAAGGGAGAAAAAGAAAGACAGTGTGCATACCATCTGCTTCTTCCCCTTTGAGAAAACTTTTCTGAAAGCCCTACCCAGCAACTTCTGCTTTTCCCTTACTGACTTGTCACCACAAGCCTGATGCCTGGATGGGATAGCTGTGCCTTGGATGGAAGTTGGGTTAGTCACCCAACAGTGTCAGTGCAGACACTGTGCCTGAGGTACTGGGACATTTGTCCTAACCCTCAGCTTATGTTGACCTTTTATTTCAGCTTTCTTGGAAGTGATCTCTCTCTGCATCAAGAACCAGTCTGATCCTCTCTAGATTAGTGGGCTTTTCAGACCTTTAGTTCACTTGTGCAGAGCTTCTTGGCTCTCTCCCTACTGTGAGTGTGCTGCTACTCCCTCCTGTCCTGAATCAGCCTCATTTTCTTTCTTTCTTTCTTTTTTTTTTTAAAGATATTATTTATTTATTTTATATAGAGAGATCACAAGTAGTCAGAGAGGCAGGCAGAGAGAGCAGAGAGCCCGATGCGGGCCTCGATCCCAGGACCCTGAGATCATGACCTGAGCGGAAGGCAGAGGCTTTAACCCACTGAGCCACCCAGGCGCCCTGAATCAGCCTCATTTTCTTTCCGCCCATCCTCTTCTGTCTCTGCTTTGTTCAGTCAGACCCTATTTATAGGGAATTTTATATTCAATGCTTAAACTACAGTGCATTCATTTAAATGAACCCTGGAGATTTTACAGCATGGTGAAGCTTTCTAACCTAAAGCAAAATATTCAATGTAAATTTTAAATGCATTTAAAAATGTTTCAGGACATGTAAGTAGATCTATATTTAATTTCTGGATCTATGAGAGGGAATATGGAGGATACGAAAATCTCCTGTCAATTTTACCTAATCATATATATATATATTTGGCTTTCATGAGAACGTGATGCTCTCTATTTTCACATTATTGTTGTCATTTGCATGTTGATCTTTCCTTGTCTTATAATTTCTGTGTCTATTGGAGCCTGAAGTCAACTGGACACAGAATTCAGAACTCCTCCAACTTTCTCTCAGTTATAAGAAATTCACAAGTAAGCAAAGTAGATTTTACTGAAGGAGGAAAAAAGGAGGGGATTTATGTCTCACACCCCACAGAAGGCAATATAAAATCCATTTTAAACAAAGTCCTTTCTCAATAGTTCTGCCCATGGGAGTGGCTCTTTGACCATTTTCCAGTCAGTGCTGTGTTTTTCTGTTGCTGGAATCTGCCTGGTGCCATCCTTCAGTTGGCACCTTTGCCCTCTTCTAGAAAGCAATTCAGTTTTGGCCTGACTCTCACATGTCAGATTGTAGACCCGGGCTCAGAAAGGTACTTATTAAAACAAAGCTTTGTACTCTCAGATGGCTTATCCAGTTGTTTTTGTGTAAAAATAATAGTTTTCTCTTAAAATATACTTCCAAAGTTCTCAGACTAGGTGGCAATCAAGAGAACTAACTATAAATGTTATTTTATGGAATTTGATTATGTCACAATTGGACTATTGTATTTTTGAGAGACATCTTTGTCCATAGGCCATTTTGGCTCCAGGTTTTTGCAGGCCAAGATTTTTTCAGATGGACCATATTGATAGGGGTCAAAAGATGATACTTAAAACGTAGATATCCTCTGTTTCTCTTTTTAAAAATAATTTTTTATTTTTTATTTAAATATAGTTGATACAAAACTGTTACATTAGTTTTAAGTGTACAACACAGTGATACATTGTCTGTACATTGTGCTGTGCTCATCACAAGTGTAGCTACCATCTATCACCATACAGTGCTGCTCTAATATCATTGGCTATATTCTCTACACTGTACCTTTTATTTCTGTTACGTATTCATTTCCTAACTGGAAGTGCATTTTGTCCATCTGCTCTCCATGCCCCCTGGCAACCATCAGGTTTTTTTTCTGTATTTATAGGCCCAAGTCTGATGTTTATTTATTCATTTTTGTTTTTATATTCCACATATGAGTTAAATCATATGGCATATGTCTCTTTTAGTTTGACTTATTTCATTTAGCAGAATACATTCTAGGTTCATCCATGTTGCTGCAAATGGCGAGAGCTCATCCTTTTTTATGGCTGCATAATATTCCTGTGTGTGTGTGTGTGTGTGTGTGTGTGTGTGTGCGCGCGCGCGCGCGCATGCACGTGCATGCACACACACACACACTGCTTCCTCATTTGTCTATCAATTTAGGTTGCTTCCATTATCTTCACTATTGTAAATAATGCTACAGTAAAAATAGGGGTACACATATTTTTCTGAATAGCATTCTCATTTTTGAAAGGTAAATATCTAGTAGTGTGATTATTGGGTCATACGATTAATTCTTTTTTTTTTTTTAAGATTTTATTTATTTATTTGACAGAGAGAAACACAGTGAGAGGGAACACAAGCAGGGGGAATGAGAGAGGGAGAAGCAGGCTTCCCGCTGAGCAGGGAACCCAATGTGGGGCTTGATCATGGGTCTCCAGGATCATGACCTGAGCCGAAGGCAGTCACCCAACCAACTGAGCCACCCAAGAGCCCCTTGGTTAATTCTTTTTAAATTTTTTTTTAAGACCTCCAAAGTGTTTTCTATAGTGGCTATACCAATTTACTTTCCAGCCAATAGTGCATGAGGCTTTCCTTTCCTCCACATTCTTGCCAACAATTGGGATTTCTTGTGTTTTTGATTTTAGCCATTCTGATGCATGTGAGGTAATATTTCATCATAATTTTGATTTGCATTTTCCTGATGATGAGTGATGGTGAGTGTCTTTTTATTTGACTATAGGCTATGTGTATGTCCTCTTTAGAAAAATATGTATTTAGGTCCTCTGCCCATTTTTTTGATTGGATTGTTTTTTTGGTGTTGAGTTATGTGAGTTCTTTATATATTTTGGATATTAACCCCTTATCAGCTGTATCATCTGCAGATATCTTCCCCATTCACTAAGATGACTTTTTGTTTTGTTGATGGTTTCCTTTGCCTTTTAAAACCTTTTTATTTTGCTGTGGTCTAATATTTTATTTTTGATTTTGTTTCTCTTGCATTAAGGGACATAGCTAGAAAAATGTGGCACTGCTGATTTCAGAGCTATACTTTATTCTAGGATTTTCATGGTTTGAGGTCTTACATTTAGGTCTTTAATCCATTTTGAGTTATTTTTTGTGTGTGGTGTAAGAAAGTAGCCCAGTTTCATTCTTTTGCTTATGGCTGTATAGTTTTCCCAGCACCATTTATTGAAGAGACTGTCTTTTCCTTGTTGTCTATCTTTAACTTCTTTCATAGATTAATTGATGATATGCATGTGGGTTTATTTCTGGATTCTCAGTTCTGTTCCATTGTTGTGTGTGTCTTTTTTTGTGCCAGTACCATACTGTTTCAATTACAATAGCTTTAAGTCCAGAATTGTGATGTCTCCAGCTTTGTTCTTTCTCAAGATTTCTTTGGCTATTCAGGATTTTTGGGGTTCCATACAAATTATACTATTATTTATTCTCATTCTATGAAAAATGCTGTAGGTATTTTGATAAGTATTATATTAAATCTCTGGATTGCTTTGGATAATATAGACATTTTAACCATGCTAATTCTTCTAATGCATGAACATGGAATATCTTTCCATTTGTGTCATATCCAATTTCTTTCTTCAGTGTTTCACAGTTTTCAGAGTATAGGTCTTTCACTTCCTTAGTGAAATTTATTCCTGGGTATTATATTATTTTTGATGTAAGTGGAATTGTTTCCTTAATTTCTCTTTCTGTTTCTTTGTTATTAGTGTATAGAGATGCTACTGATTTCTGGGTATTAATTTTGTATCCTGCAACTTTACTGAATTCATTTATTACTTCATAGAGTATTTTGGTGGGGTTTATAGGGTTTACTATATAGAGTAGCATGTCATTGGCAAATAATGAGTTTTACTTCTTCCTTACCAATGTGAATGTGTCTTATTTTTTATTTTTATTTTTTTACTTTTCTGATTACTGTGGCTAGGACTGTAGTACTACATTGAATAAAGTGGTGAGAATGGTCATCATTCCTCTTGATCTTAAAGAAAAAGTCTTGAGTTTTCACCCTTAAGCATGATATTAGCTATAGTTTTATCATATTTGGCCTTTATTATGTTAAGGTATGTTCTCTCAAAATACACTTTGTTTAGAGTTTTTATGATGAAGAAATGTTGAATTTTGTCAGATGCTTTTTCTCTGTCGAGATGATCATGTGATTTTTATTCTTCATTTTCTTGATATGCTGCATCACATTGATTTGTGAATATTGAACCATCCTCTCATTCCTGGAATAAATCCCACTTGATCATGGCGGATAGTCCTTTTAATGTATTATTGATTGCAGTTTGCTTATGTTTTATTGAGGATTTTTGCATCTATATTCATCAGAATATATATAACTTTTTATAAGTCTCTAACTTTTTTTATGGTGTTTTTGTTTGGCTTTGGTATCAGGGTAATTATAGCCTCATAGAATGTGTTTGGAAGCTTTCCTTCCTCCTATATTTTTAAATGTAGTTTAAGGAGAATAAGTATTAACTCTTTTTAAAATGTTTGGGAAATTTCGCTAGTCAATCTGGTCCTGGACTTTTATTTTTTGGTAGTTTCTGATTACTGATTCAATTTTGTTACTAGTAATTGATGTCTTTGGATTTCTTTTTTTTTAATTAATGAATTATTGAATTAATTTAAAATTTTAATTTAAATTCTAGTTAGTTAACATATACTATATACTATAATATTGGTTTCAGGAATAGAATTTAGTGATTCATCACTTACATATAACACGCTGGATTTTCTATTTCTTCCTGTTTCAGTTTTGGAAGATTGTGTGTTTTTAGCAATTTATCCATTTATTCTAGGTTGTTCAGTTTGTTGGCATACAATTTCTGGTAGTATTCTCTTAAAACTCTTTGTATTTGTGTGGTGTCAGTTGTCACTTCTTTCTTATTTCCGATTTTATTTGGGTCCTTTCTTTCTTTTCTTTTCTTTTTTTTTTTAAATCTTGGTGAGTCTGGCTAAGGATTTATTACTTTTGTTTATTTTTTTCAAAGAGACAGCCCTTGGATTTATTGATTTTTTTCTCTTGTTTTTTAATCTCTGTGTCATTTATTATTGCTCTGGTCATTATTATCTCCTTGATTCTACTCATCTTGAATTCAGTTTTTTTTTCCCTTAGTTCCATTAGGGGTAAGTTTACTTTGTTTATTTGAGCTTTATTTTGTTGTTTTTTTTGAGGTAGGCCTGTAAAACTGTATTTCCCTCTTAGAACTGTTTTCATTGTATCCCAAAGATTTTGGAGCACTGTTTCCATTTTCATTTGTCTCCATGTATTTTTTACTTCTTTGTTGACTTGTTGGTTGTTTTGTAGTGTGTTGCTTAGCCTCTTTGTGTTAATGTTTTTTTCTAATTTGCTTTCTTGTGATTGATTTCTAGTTTTATATTATGTTGTTGGAAATGATACATGGTGTGATTTCAGTCTTCTTAACTTTGATACTTGTTTTGTGATCTAACATGCAATCTTATCTGGAGAATGTACCCTTGAAAAGAATATGTATTCAGTTGTTTATGGATGGAATGATCTGCATATATCTGTTATGTCCATCTAGTCTGATGTGTCTTTTTAAAAAAGATATTATTTATTCATTTGACAGAGAGAGATCACAAGTAGGAGAGAGGCAGGCAGAGAAAGAGGGGGAAGCAGGCTCCCTGTGGAGCAGAGTGCCCAATGTGCCGTTCAATCCCAGGACCCAGAGATCATGACCTGAGCCAAAGACAGAGGCTTAACCCTCTAAGCCACCCAGGTGCCCCAAGTCTGATGTTTCTTTTAAGGACACTGTTTCCCTATTGTTTCTCTGCCTGGATGATCTATCCATTGATATAGTGGGGTGTTAAAATTCCCTCCTATTTATTGTATTACTATCAATTTCTCTCTTTATGTTTGCTAATATTTACTTTATGTATTTAGGTGCTCCAATGTTGAGTGCATTGATATGTACAACTGTTATATCTTCTTGTGAATTGATCTCTATATCATTTTGCAATGCCCTTTATCTTTGTTTTAAAGTCTGTTTTGTCTGATATAAGTATTGCCATCCTGGCTTTTTTTTTTTTTTTCTTCTCCTATCTGCATGGCATATGTTTTCCATTCCTTCACTTTCAGCCTGTGTGTCCTTAGGTTTGAAGTGAGTCTTCTGTAGGCAGCACGTAGAAGGGTGTGTTTTTTTGTTTTTGTTTATTTTAATTCATCTTGCATCCCTGTGTCTTTTGAGTGAAGCATTTAGAACATTTACATTTAAAGTAATTATGGATATGTACTTATTGCCATTGTGTTAATTGTTTTCTGGCTGTTTTTGTAGTTATTCTGTTCTTTTCTTTTTGTCTTCCTCTGTCTCCCTTGTAGTTGATGAGTCTCTATAGTATTGTTTGGCTTTTTTTCTCTTTATTTTTTTGTATATTCATTATAGGTTTTGGGTTTGTGGTTACATATATATACATGAGGTTCATATATAACTTTCTAAGTAATTAGCAGTTTATATTAAGTCAATGGTTATTTAAATGCAAACACATTCTAAACCAACTTTTTTTATGTATTTATTTTTACTCCCTCTTCCATGTTTTATGTATATGCTATCATATTTTACATCTTTTTATTCATAATTTTCTTAGTCTAATTACCATCTTTTCTTTTACACTTCAAGAAGCCCTCTTAACATTTCTTCTAAGGCTGGTTTAGTGGTGATAAACTCCTTTAAATTTTGTTTGTTGGGAAGCATTTTTATCTCTTCTTCACTTCTAAATGATTGTCTTTCCAGGTATAGTATTCTTTGTTGTAGGTTTTTTCCTTTTGGCACTTTGAATATCATGCTATTCCTTTCTGGCCTGCAAAGTTTCAGCTGAAAACATCTGGTTATAGTCTTATGGTTGTTCCCTTGTACATAGAAAATTGTTTTTCACTTGCTGCTTTTGCAGGGTTTTTTCCTTGTTTTTAAGTTTTGAAATTTTAATTTTAATATGTCTTATCCTGGGTCTCTTTGACTTCATTTTATTTGGAACTGTCTGGGCTCTTTGGATCTGAATGTCTGTTTTCATCCCCAGGTTAGGGAAATTTTCAGCTATTATATCTTCAAATCCTTTTTCTGTCCTTTTATTTCTCTTCTTCTATGACCCCTATGATGTGAATGTTTGTTCTCTTGATGTTGGCCAAGAAATTCCTTTAACTATCTTCATTTAAAATAATTCTTTTCTCTTTCTCCTGTTCAGTTTATATGCTTTCCCTTACTGTGCCTTCCAGACTCATGACATATTCTTCTGCATCTGCTCGTTTACTGTTGATTTCCTGTAATGTATTTTTCATTTCAGTTATTGTATTCTTCTACTCTGCCTATTTTTTTCATACTTTCTATTTATTTCTTGAAAGTCTCACTGAGTTCTTCTACTTTTCTCTCCAGCCTGATGAGCATTTTTATCATCATGATTTTACAGTTCTTTATCAGTCAGGTTGCTTATCTCCCTAACATTTAATTATTTTTCTGAGATTTTTGTCTTAATCTTTCTTTTGGAGCATATTCCTTTGTCTCCCCATTTGCTTGACTTTCTGTGTTTGTTTCTATGGGTTAGATGGAATGGCCACTTATCCTAAACTTGAAGGAATGGTATTGTGTCTGGTTATCCCCTATGTAGACTGTGTACTTGGTGACTTTCTGGCTGACTAAAGCTGTGGCTGGCTTTGGCTAAGGGTTCCGGGGCTCTCCATGTAGTGGGGGACTTGGCAGGTCAGCTAAAGTTGAAGTGTGCCAAGATTGGTGTGGTCTCTGGACTCTCCCTACAGCAGGTACAAATAAAGTTGAAGTGGGTGCAAACTGGAGTGTCCTGGGGTGCTTGGTGCAGGCAGTGACCTGGCCAAGTGACCGGAGCCACGGCCGGTATGGGTGGAGGTTCTAGGGTACTCCGGGTAGGGTGCCCTGACAGTGCGGCTGAAACCAAAGTGTGCATGGGCTGAGGTTTCCAGGGTGCTGGATCTGAAGTGGGTATTGCCTGGGAGGTGCAGGAGTGCTCTTTGCAGGGGTGCCCTGGATAACTATCAGAAGCGGAAATGCTGTGGGCCGGGAGTGCTCCTGGGTGATCTGTACCTGTTACCTCAGTGGGAAGTCTGGGGTTGTGGTGAGTGCTACCCAGCTCTGTGACCACCTTAGTGGGACAGCGAGGGCTGGTGTAGGCTCGGGTTCTGGAGCTCACTAAGGTGGCAGGCTGGTTAGGGTGCTGGACCTTGCTCTGGTCTGGCTCTTCAAGGTGGAGGGGTCACTGTAAGCCATGTTGCTCACCAGCCTGTCTGACCCAGAGAGAGTTGTTGATGCGCCTTCACTGTTGGCAGAGTTCTAGGGCTGTATCTCTTTTACACTGGTTGCTCTTTTAAATGTGGCTTTTTTTTTTTTTTTTTTCCCCGCCCCCTGTGCCCAAGGACAGAGGAATGTGCTGTTCCCTCAGTACTGTCTCTTTACCCTATAGTTGTAGCTGTAGCACTGGGGCTGGAGATTTCTTTTGTTATGGAGTCTCCTTCTCTCTTGTCGTTCCTTTTGCTTTTCCATCTTTTGTTGTATTGAAGCTGTTCAGTCAGCCCTCAGTTCTTCTTCAGGAGGAACTGTGCTATATAAATAATGTAATTTGTTGGACTCTGTGGAGAAAGTGAGTTCAGGGTCTACCTAGGTTGCCTTCTTAGACTGGAACCTTGTTATCATTTCTTCTCCTTCGTTGCTTTGTTATGTATTGATACATATTTATGCATTGTGGCTGAGACTCTTGGCTGTCTTCTTTCATAACACCATCCCTGATTAGGCCTTGTAGCTAGGCGTAGACTTTGCAGTAATTTCTCTCAAATGGGATGTCAGACTATTGTGTGAAATTTATGAAAAGTGTCTTCCTTTGTTCATTTCTCTGCATTGCTGATTGGAATTTAGTTGTGATTTCTGAAGCCCAAGCATCCATCTTAGACCTTGAAGGGAAGCATGTGTGGGGACGGAAGAGGAACACGAAAGGAGATGAGGAACACGATAGGAGATTGGCAACATGGAGTGCCATGTTAGCTCTTGGCTACCTGAGAGTTTGTTTATGTGAGAGAGAAATGAACTGTCTTGTTTCAGCCACTCTGTTTTGTGAGTTTTGTAACATGCAGGAGAATCCATTTCTGATGGCATGTGTATATTTATTCTAAGGATTTGAAATGTATTCAAAGAGTTGTTACTTTGTAGCTAGGCTGACCTCTAAAGCCCTGGTTTCCAAAATGAATAGGCATATACCACAGTATATATAAAGTATAAGATACTTTGGGATATAGGAGGAAAGTATTAGAACATTTCTTTAAAAAATTCTAATAATGATATAATAAGATAGAACTTAAGATTTACTCATATTTTTTTAGAAAAGATTTTATTTATTTGTTTGACAGAGAGAAACACAGCTAGAGAGGGAATACAAGCAGGGGGAGTGAGAGAGAGAGAAGCAGGCTTCCCGTGAGCATGGGCTCAATCCCAGGTCTTCGGGATCATGATCTGAGCTGAAGGCAGTCACTTAAACAACTGAGCCACCCAAGCACCCCAAGATTTACGCACATTTAATTAATGAATTGACTGTGGTACCTTGGCTCTGTATATTGAATAATCATGTAGTCTAAGGAAAATTTTACAACATGGAAGGATTAGTGGTCACACCCTCCATTCTTGGCTTATTTTTAGTATATTGCAACGATAAGTATGTTGCTTCTGTTGGTTACAAAGAATTATACATTATGTTCCCTAGTTTTAGCTAAACGAACCTTTACAAGATGGCTAAATGACTTAATAATGTTTTAGGAAGGCAAGTATGAATTAAGGATAATCCCAACACAAATGAACACCAAGAATATGGAAAACACTTTCCTTACTCTGTGATTTGAGTTGCTTTTAACCATGAAGTAATTACAGCACTCTTATTTTACCTCGCTAAAATGTTATTATTTTTAGTGTGAGGGAAGCAGTTTGGAACTATTAATAGGTAAAAATATTGCATATTGCATATTAATATTTTCATTTATAATATCTACTTTTGTGTCTGTGGATAGTATACATAATATGAGTAGTTAATATATAATTTATAAACAAATATATTTATATATGTAGGGTGAGGGATTATTTTTTGATGGAGTGAATTTTTTTAAGGTTTTTTTTTTTAAGTTTGGAGAAGTTGAAAAGGTAAAAGGGAGTATTTCCAAGCCCTTCTGGCTGGAGGTTGGAAAAGAGGAAGTGAGGGTAGTCCTCTTTCCTGCAGTTAAATTAGGCTATTGCTGAGCTAAGATTGTGATAATTCCATACCCAGCTTGAAAAGAGATTATGATAAACAAGTTTTGTTACTCCTCTCTTTTCGAGTCCCAGCAGGTCTGGTCTGAGACCCAGATGTAAGGAAATGCAGAAACTAGGGATAATAATAGTAATATCCAGTGTTATCCACTGAGACATACCATAATTCATGAGCATCTTTCCTGTGTCAGGTTAATGTGCTGACATCGAGCAGATAAATCAGCTCATTTTAACTCATTGGATATGTGGGATCACTGTTGGAGCAGTATTTCCTGATATGAAAATTGAAAAATTAAGGTCTAGTGTCTTTCTCAAACTATCTAAAAGTACAGCTATTCTTTTTTTTTTAAACTAAGACTACTTTTTTTTTTTTTTAAGATTTTATTTATTTATTTGACAGAGTGAGAGATCACAAGTAGGCAGAGAGGCAGGCAGAGAGAGGAGGAAGCAGGCTCCCTGCCGAACAGAGAGCCTGATGTGGGCCTCGATCCCAGGACTCTGAGATCATGACCGGAGCTGAAGGCAGAGGCTTTAACCCACTGAGCCACCCAGGCGCCCACAGCTATTCTTTATAATAGCTGAGATCGTAGGCAATACATCTTTTATTTTTGCTACTGTGACAATAATTTCTTGGTGTAAATTTCTTCCAGTTTAAGTCTAAGAATACCCACCCATGGAATTTCAGAAGATTTGGGTCTGACCAGGATAAATGCCAAAAGTACCTCTTTTGGCATGGTAAATAATAATAATAATAGTAACATGGTAAATAATAATTTTCCAGAAGGGGTGAACACTCATTATTTCTTTTCCATTGAGAATAAGATATAAAGTAGAATCCCAGGTGTAAGAGTGATGTATAGTCAAACCAATATAGTGGATGAATTTTTCATCACTCTTTTTGTCTTTCCCATGTCATTTCTGGTATTGACTAAACAGGGATGTTTACATTGCTCATTTCATGTTTTGGGATTTGTGTATGTAGCTATCTTATCACTCATTTCTGCAGGTTTGATCATCAGCAACAATAGTTTCAAAGTATTCCATACCTGAATTTTTTTTATCTTTTTTTTTTTTTATTGTTACTAAAATTTTTTTTCCCAGTGTTCCAAGATTCATTCCCCATTCCCCACATCCAGTGCTCCACGCTTTAGGTGTCCCCAGTACCCACCACCAGGCTCTCCCATCCCTTAACCCCCCTCCCTCCAAGTCCCTCAGTTTTAATTATGGGGGAAGGGAGCTGTGAGTATCTGACTGTGAATTAAATTACAGGAGTGTGGAAGAGAATGATGGTGATGGGTGGCATGTGGGCTTGGTAAGGGGCTGGATGGAAGAGATGGTTGTCTTTTAGTTTAGGGAGTGTAAGGGACAGCTAGGATTCTGTGTGCTGAGTTTGTTTTAAATTTCAGATATCCTATATAATAGGTTACAGGAATGTCACAGGGTTATGAGAAAACTAGAAAGGTAGAGATGAGCAATGTTGCAGAAAATTTCTCTGTTCTAGACACTACTCTTTGAAGTAGTTGAAAATTACTCAGCAAGTGAAGAAAAAGGAAAATGGAGAATCCAGTGATGTTTTGTAAAAATGACCAGCAATCACAATTTACAGGCTGTCATAGGTTAAAAATTATGGTGACCTCTATTTTTAATAGCTTTATTAAGATATACCACAGATTCCATATAACTCATCCATAAAAAGTGTACAGTTCAATGACTTTTATTATATTCTCAGAGTTGTACATGCATCAACATAAAAAATTTTAGAATATTTTCATTACCTCAGAAAGAGACCTCATACCCCTTAACTATTCCCCATAATCCCTCCATCTACTAATGGCCAGCTACTCATCTGCTTTTTCTTCTGTATAGATTTATTATTCTGGACCTCCCACATAAATCAATCAAACAATATGTGGTCCTGGTGCGACTGGCTTCTTTTACTTAGCTTAATGTTTCAAGGTTCATCCATGTTGTAGTATATATTAGTATGTGTCAGTGTTAGATTTATTTTTATTGCTGAATACTATTCTGTTGTAAGGATATACCATACTTTATTCATTCAACACTTGATGGGTATTTGAGTTGTTTATACGTTTTGGTTATTATGAATAATGCTGCTATGAATATTCATACACTTGCTTTAGTATGGACATACATTTTCATTTCTCTTGGGCCTTTCCTATGAATGGGATTGCTGGATCATATGGTAACTCTGTTTTTAAACTTTGAAGAACTTCTAGACTATTTGCCCATGTGATTGTAACATTATATATTCCTATCAGCAGTATCTAAGCATTCTGACTTCTCATCCTCATCAGCACTTAATTATTTTACTTTTTGATGATAGCCATTCTAGTGGATATGAAGTAGTATTTCATTGTGGTTTTGATTTACATTTCCGTGATGATTAATGATGTTAAGCATCTTTTCATTTGCTTCTTGGCCATTTGTATAATTTCTTTAGAAATATGTCTAGGGTTTTTTTTTTACTTTTTAATTTTTGAGTTATAAGAGTTCTTTGTATACTCTAGATGCAAATATGTTATCAGATCTATAACTTGCAAAAATTTTTCTCCTATTTTTTTGGGTTATCTTTTCATTTCCTTGATAGAGTCCTTTGAAGGAAAATTTCTATTTAAGAGCATATTTTGGAGGACGTTTGAGCTTGGGCTTTCTGGAAAGTGAAGCCAGAGATAAAACTTATATACAGGTAATTTGTTTGGAAGTAATCTCAGGGAGCATGAGTGAGGGATGGGGAGATGGGACAAGGAGGGAAAGACAAAAGCCTAATGTGTAGTTGACGTGGCCACTGGTATGGGTGACTGGCACATGATCATTGCTGCGACCTTTGGAGGCCCTTTACAAAGTGTGTCCCAAGAGCTGTTCATCTGTGGGACAAAAGGGGGAAGTATTTAGCTATCAGTTCCCAATCCCCTCTTGTTAAGGGTGGTCCCCAGGGTATTAACTTCTGGGATGGGCATGTGAGTGCCAAGCTGGTTTCTGATGGCATCACAGGGTGCATATTAGAGGACGTGGGCAGCAGCAGGTGTGTCCTGCAGATCCCAGGTGAAGAGCTCTGCCCTAAGCCGCTGAAACCACCATCAAACTTGTCCTTGCAGGAAGGGCTGGGGCCAAAGGTAGATCAAGAGAATCCGAACTGGTGCACAAGCAACATCTGTTCTAATAGGTAACAAAATACTGAGATTTATGGAAAAGCCAGCAGTCATCTGGTGAAGAAAGTATTCCTAAAAAACCCATTATGATTGAGATGAGTTAAACTAGCATTGTGGATCATTTCTGGTGATAATACGGTTCATTTGAGTAGTAATTAGCAATTAAGTGTTTTTGAAAACATCTCATGTAATTCTTTCAAATCTGAGAAGTTGGTATTCCTAGTTCCTTTCTTAAGATGGGGGAATGGAAGCCCAGAAATAAGTAAATCACTTGCTCAAGGCCACACCGTGAATTTTGTTGTTGCTTGATACTTGAAGCTTTGCGAGAGAAATATTGAGGCTGCACTGTCTGAGCGTAAATACACTCTACTCCTTCCTCCAGGTGAGGACTTTCAAATTCAGGTGAATTCTGGGGGATCAGAAGTCAGAGTTGTTGGCTGAGGTGATCAGAGAGGGGACTGCGAGTGAGAAGGAGATGTGCTCCAGTTTCTGGAGACATCCTCAGGTGGGGATGTAGCCCGGTGGGGCAGATCTGCTAAGTAAAATCAAGCATGCACTGGAGGCGGATCTTACTTGAAATTTTCAGTTTAAAGTGGGACCCATGCCTATGTTCTCTTCCAGGATTTTGATGGATTCCTGCCTCACATTGAGGTCTTTCATCCATTTTGAGTTTGCATTTGTGTGTGGTGTAAGAGAATGGTCTAGTATCATTCTTCTATATGTAGCTGTCCAATTTTCCCAGCACCATTTATTGAAGAGACTGTCCTTTTTCCACTGGATATTTTTTCCTGCTTTGTCAAAGATGATTTGACCATAGATTTATGGGTCCATATGTGGGCTCTCCACTCTGTTCCATTGGTCTATTTCTCTGTTTTTGTGCCAATACCATGCTGTCTTGGTAATCACAGCTTTGTAATAAAGCCTGAAGTCAGGTAATGAGATGCCCCCAGCTTTGCTTTTCTTCTTCAGCAATTCCTTAGCGATTCGGGGTCTTTTTTGGTCCCATATAAATTTTAGGATTGTTTGTTCTAACGTTTTAAAGAATGTTGGTGGAATTTTGATCAGAATGGCATTGAAAGTGTAGATTGCTCTGGGCAGTATAGACATTTTGACAATGTTTATTCTTCTGATCCATGAGCATGGAATGCTCTTCCATCTTTTTGTGTCTTCTTCAATTTCTTTCATGAGTGTTCTGTAGTTCCTCGAGTACAGATCCTTGACTTCTTTGGTTAGGTTTA